>PVJI01007113.1:0-80590 GCA_004026765.1 Micronycteris hirsuta
GAGACAGGTGATCTGAGAGTTAGTGATGATTTGGAGAAGAGAAACATATTCGGAACAAAAAGATCATCCTATGGCATTCCAGTCCTCCCCACCTGGTCCAGAGTTGACACGGCAAGCCATCCAAGCCTGTGTGATGGTCCCACTACATGGTTAAATCTGAAAAGGCAACATCCAGGTTTTGAAAGTAGCAGA
The DNA here is from genome assembly GCA_004026765.1 of Micronycteris hirsuta. Taxonomy (NCBI): domain Eukaryota; kingdom Metazoa; phylum Chordata; class Mammalia; order Chiroptera; family Phyllostomidae; genus Micronycteris; species Micronycteris hirsuta. The sequence continues at coordinate 193 of PVJI01007113.1, forward strand.
AATATTCTTCCGTTGGGGTTGCTAGCTGATTCTCTAAGTAATTTGCAATTCAAGTGTCTCTTTGTTTTGTATGAAAATTTGCTGCTATTTGGAAAGTGGGGAAGAGCTAAATTGCATCCTGCTGGTTTTACTGCGACTGTATCAAAAAAGAAACTGTTAATCTGGTTCCATAATTAACTTTCCTGTTCTAAAAAGGCCCTGGGAGAGAGTCCAGAGAGTGACTGTCAACTCCCTGCTTCTCTTCTCAGTAAGTCCTTTTGACAGAAAGAAGAATGGGTCCAGGTGGGCACTGGCCTTGATTTTCTCTTTTTCTGATTTTTCTCACCCCTTATGCCCATCCAAACAACACTAAGTGAGTCCTTACTGTGGGTAGGCACTGGGCTGACCGGGGAGGGTATAAAGATAAACAAATTTCTGTGCAACTGCCAGAGAATATAAGTTTATTTTCCATCCATCCATCCATCCATTCAAAATATGTTAGGTTTCTATATTATATGCCAGACAGTGTGATAGGCATTCATATGTGATAAACAAAACAAAACAAAAAAATGAATTCAGCATCATGCAAGAATTCTAAAGTTGAAGAGAGAGATTCTTGATGCGGGCCAGGGTAGTTGGTTTCATGGAGAAATGTTATTTAAGTTGATTTTGACTCCAGTCATATTTGTGTGTGGTTATGAGTGTGTGCGCACAACCATACGTGTGCGTAACATGCTGGAGGGACAGGATAACTGAAGCAAACAAGGGCGCGTAGACTGGAAATTAAGTTTGACCACCAAGGGGAGGCCACTTTGGCACGAGCAGAGGGTCTGGACTGACATTCGCAGTAACACTCCTTGACTATTTGGGCCTGTGCTAAGCACTTTTTATCTGCCATCTCCATGAAACCTCACGACGGCCAAGTAGTAATCATCGGTTGCACGCTACAGACAGGAAACAGACCCAGGGAAGTTCCCAGGAAACACATGGGTAGGGGAAAGGGCAGGGATGGGGCCTGGACTCCTGTGTGACTTCAGACAATGAGCCTTTAACCATGAGACCATCCTGCCCAGTGGGAAAGCAACTGAACAAGGACCTGGGTGCCCACCACTCACTCACTCACTCAATATGCAATCGTTCCTAGAAATATGTGCTTGTCGGTGCTCTGTACAAAACAGCCTTCGGAGAGCCGTGGGTAAAGAAAACAGGACAGACAAGGGGCGGTGCTACTTAGGACTCAGTGTACCCAAATACGGCACAAACCCAAACAACAGTGGCTTAAACACCTAAAGTCTTTATTATTACTGTTGTTACTATTTTTGCTTTAAAGAAGTCTGGAGGTAGGCAGTCTAGAGTTTTCTACTAAGGTGGTTCTAGAGTCATCAGGAAAGAAGGCTGATTCCCGCTTTCTGTTCTGGCGCTTCCTGGGTTGGCTTTCGCTCTTCTCATCCAACGCGGCTACCAGGGCACCAGCCATCACATCTGAATTTCAGGCAGCAGGATCGAGGGAGTATGACGGAAGGCTATTTCTTTAAAAATACTTCTCAGTAGTTACATATCATGTTTTCCCTTTATCTCATTGGTCAAAGCTTGGTCACGTGATCACACATAACTCTAAAGAAGGCTAAGGAGGACAATGTGCTCAAGTAAAAGTTAGGATTGTCATCAGTAAGGAAATAGGAGAGAATGGATTTGGAGGGATAACCAACAATACCTGCCTTCAGGTCGTCATTTGGTGGGAGGGGCAGTGGGAAGGGCTTGTTGCGTGGTTCTCAAAAGGCCACAGCTATGGGTGTGGCTCTGGGTGGGGTACGAGCTTTCACTCAGTACGGACTGAAGGCCCCTTTCCTCGCTCTCAACAGTCCTTTTTCTTATCTCCAATTTCCAATCTGTGCTAGTCCTGCCCAATCTTAAGGGCTCATTTCAAATCTTATCTCTTCTAGGAAGTTTTCCTAAATTCCACTCAGAGGGAAATGATCCCCCCTTCCTTCGACTTCCATAACACTGGGTTTCTATTTCCCCCGTCACGCTTCACCTTGTGTGAGAGCCATGGCTGTGAGAGTGACTGTGACCTTCTGGGACGGAGGCCCCTGTGTCACTCACAGCTGAAAGCCCCAAACGTGGCATGAACCCAATGTATGTACAAAAGAGCAGATGCTGCTCATCTGTCCACCTGTATCCCCAGCCTTCTTTTCCTCTTAGAACTCATCCTGCTCCCTTGCCCTAAGTGTTATCTGTATACATGGTTTTCCAACTAGATATTTCAGATTCCAGTCTCCCTTGGGGTTCTGTGTGGCCATGTGACTAAGTTAGGGCCAATGAAATATGAATGGGGGTAATATATGCAAATTCTGGGTCATCTCCATAAAAATAAATCTACTTGCCAGGACACTTCCTCCTCCCCTCTTCCTATTCGGTAGAAAACAGTATAGCAGTATCCTTGGAACCAGAGATGGAAACCACATGTTGAGGATGGCAGAGCCAACTGGCCAGCCGGTGACTCAGAGTGACCTTGTGAAGCTGCCTGCCTGCCTGCCCTAGACTGCTCTCCCACCTTTGAACTGTGAGGGACACACAGTCTTGCTCTCCTATGCTTGATCTCCACGATGGCAGTTATCCATCTATGCCTTAACTCATTCACATGTTTAAGAGTATTGGTCTGTTGGCCTGTGGACAGAAGTCTGGCTTCCTTCAACTTGACTTTCTCATGGAGGGTGGCACCTAGCCTAGCATGATTAGATTTCGAGCACTGAATATACAACTGAATAAGCATATGCCATATCTTAAAAGTAGCCAAAGGCATTTGATGAGAGGTATGAACTCATATTCTCTCATCCTGGTTATCTAGGAAAGTTAAATGAATAGATTCATGCCTGGCATTTTTATTATTTCTGCTGGAACCACCGAAAATATCTTCAATCAGAAGTATGTCCAGACTTCCTAAATAATGTTTTGCACTGAAATTCATTGCTGATTCATTCTTCTCAAACCCATCATTTTAGAAAATTGTCTTTTGCTGCCTAAGTATTTCTTGCCATTTGAAATTTTCTTTACAAACTTCCATTTTTTTTGCCATTCCCCTTTAAGAGCCTATTTTGACAATTCTGCTGAGCATTCATTTTCTAGCTGACTATTAATAACACATGCCTTGTGTTTGTATGTTTAATACTTTTCAAAGCCCTTTCACATCTAATAGCATTTAATCATCAGGGAAGCCTGGTAAGTTATGTAGCATAAGTATTAGTATTCCCGGTCCCTAGCTCTTTAGTCCCCAACAATAGTGCGGCATAACAGTGGTATTTAGTTATTCATTGTGAAGTATGGTATATTGTAAATCTTTTTTTTTTCAGATAATAAAATGTTATTTCATTCATTCTGTAAATACAATAGGCAGTTTTTGAGGAGCTAATAATATGCCCTAGGAGCAGTCTTCAGCATGGGGAAAACAGTGGTGAATAAGATAGACAATATCCCTATTCCTAAAGATCTGGTATGCATTTGATGCATCACTGCATTTTGAGCAGGATGGTGGACTTCTGTCTTGTCTGTCCTGTATCATTCCCTTCCTCTGGGCAACTGCTTCCCTGCTGCTCCAACCATGTGATTCTGATGGGGCTGCTGACCACAGAGGCAGACAGGTGATCCAGGCCTGGCTTTTCTGAGTACTGTGTTCCTCTGGCCAAAGTGATTGGTTCAAGGGAAGTCACATGACCAAAACCTAAGCCAATCAAAGTCTTCTGGGATTTTCAGTATAGGGAAGAGGAAGAGGCTCTTTTTGATTTGCTATCACTGGGCTGGGGTAATGTAATCTTGGAGCCAACTGTGGTAGTATCTCTTGCCACAGGGAGGAAACCTTTTTTTCAATAGAAAAGGAGGATCAACAAAGATAGGCAGTGGGGAGATGGAAAGGCAGGCATTAAGGGACAGGCAGTCATAGCAATTGGGAAGGATATAGACTAATTGGACCAGATACAAAAACAATGACTGACCCATAGTAGGTGCTCATTCCTTATTTGTTGAAATGGTAAATGAAAAAAGAGAGGTGAACACTACTTTTGAGTCCACTTGTCTTGGAGTCTCTATTACCTAATACATGTGTTCAGCAGAAAAGTTGCTCAGGACATATTTCTCGAACGAATGAATGAATGAATGATTGCATTGATTATGCCTTCAGTCAGGTGGAAAGGAGTTTAAGATTGGGAAAAAAAACCCATCATCTTATTCTATCATATTTTTCATCTATTTTCCTAAAGTACTGCAAAGCAGAGTGGCACTAAAGAAAAAGGGTTTAGCTACCAGGCAGGCCTGGCTCTGATTTCTGGCTTCTGCAGCAACCAGCTGTATGATATTGAGAAAATAATAACTATCCACTCATAAGGGCTTTTGATGAGAATATAATGAGGTAACTATAAAATTTTAAGCAGAGCAGTTGACATATTATCAAAAGTTCTAACACTATATTCATGAAACCAATTTTTAATGAGTATCTTCTATGGGCTAGACATTGTCTTAGTCCTGGGGTTCTAGGAGGGTGAGGCACATAAGGGCCTTATACTCAAGGAGCTTCTGTTTGAGTGGAGGGAGATGGTAACAAAGTGAAAAAAACAAAAGACAAGTAATTCAGAGAAGTAACACAGGCCATGGATAATAAAGTAGGGGTAGACGTAAACAGAGCCTCCTCTAGACTGAGTGGTCAGAGATGGCTGCTAAGGGAAGATGACATTTGAGCTGAGATCTGAATCCAGAAAGAAGCCAACCACATGAAGACAGGGGGTACGTGTGCTTCGGGCAGAAAAATGGAAACAAATTGAGGTTGGAATGAGCTTGGTGTGTTTGAGAGAGTCAAAGAAAGCCATATAGCCAGGTATAAAGAGTGACAGAGGGCATGATGGGAAGAGAGGTTAGAGAGGCTTGGCCCCGTTCTCCAGCCACTCAGACTGACTTGTACTCTGGTATAGGTACTGTGTTAGGAACCAGGAAAACAATTGTGAAAAGGAAAAATCTACCTCAAAAAGTTCTCGGTCTGTCTAATCTCACCAAATTTTGTCAAAGGAGGCTTCAGGTGAGCTGAATTTTTGTATAGCCGCATTTTGACTATCTCATACTATCTGGGTTGGGGCTGGGTTCTATGCCAGGCTTTTTCTACTGAGCAAGCAGCATGCAGTTAAATAGTAAACATGAGCTTGCCCACAGGAGAGAAATTACTGTGTTTCAAGTAATTATACCTCATCAAGTACAAATCCCATCTTTGTGAACGCATGCAATATTTGGGAGAAGAGGAAGCGATGGTAATGCCCATGAGAACCCCCAGTGCAGAGTTCAACACCCCTCTTGCGAAAGGTTGCATTCCAACTCATGCCCAAGCACTTTACCCATTGGCTGTCCTTAAACATTCTGATTTCTTTATGTAAAGCCATTTGTGGGTATTGTTATGTTTTATTCATGGGAACTTTAAGGGTCTAGAGGGCTCAGAGCAGCAGAGGAAAATTTATCTGTAAGCTAGAAAAGGGTAGAATACACAGTTGATCAGAACTCAGACATAAATTGGTGCAGAGTGAGATGTCAATCCGTTTTCTGCGAGAGTACCTGATCCTTCTCTCCCTGGGCAACCTCGTCCAATCCCATTGCTTTAATAGCATCTATAGGCTGATGATTCTTAAATTATATCCCCAGCTTAGACTGTACCCTTGAGCCCTAGACTCATGTATTCAATGTCTGATTTGACATCTCCATTTGGACCCTTCATGGGCTTCTCCAACTTAATGTGACTCTACAGTAACCCTTCAGAATCTGGTTCCACTCGTCCACCGCAGTATTCTGTTGCTTCCTTGTTCTACACCATTTCTCTAAATAGCACCAGCATTCAACCCTTTTCCTCCCGAGTTACCTTTTTATCCTCATGTCCAACATTTAGTACACTAGTCAAGTCTTGTAGGACCCACCTCCAAATAGCATCTCAGATCCATCCTCTCATTTCTATATGGCTAGTCACTACTCAAGTCCGAATCATTACCATCGGCTGCCAAAACGAGACTATAGACTCCTAATAGGTTCTTGCTTCATTCTTGTCCTGCAATAATCTGTTCTCCAGATAGGTCTTAAAAAATGTGTATTAGATCCCTCCCCGCCCCAACAACTTTAATTCATTGTACTTTGAATTTTGTTCCTACTTTTTCCTGGACTACCAAGTGAAAAGTGGCCCCTGGCCACCTCTGCAATCTCCTGCCACTCACCTGCCTCAGCCCGCTCTGGGTTCTGGCCACAATCTGACCGCTCCGAGACCGTGCCAAGCTCGCTGGCTCCTTGGGGTGTTGTGTTTGCAACGCAATGACTTTGCTGGCCTCTTCGCACAGAGGGCTCCTCCGAATCTCACGTAAATTTCACAGGGATCTTTTCTAACAATTCCTCCACCAAAGTAGTGCCATCAGCAATAATAGACTGTCGCACAACACTCTGTTTATCCCATTCATAGCAATTTTCAAATTTTAAAATAGCACTCTTTGTTTTCTTGTTGTTGTTGTCATCTGTCTCTCCCACACTGTGCTATGGTCTATAAATACAAGGGGCACTTTCACCTTGTTCATTATCGTCTCCTTAGCTTTCAGCACACAGCCTGGAACAGGGTAGGACTTTAGTAATTGTGGAGTAAATAAGCAAAGGAATGCGTGAGCACATTTATACAGAAATTGCTCCACTTATCTTCTTACAAACCATCTTTTAAAATTGTCATTAAAAAAAAAAAAAGATTTGTTGACTCTCAGATTGTATATCTCAACACAAAACCAAACCAAACCAAACCAAACCCAACTTGCTTAAAGGCTCCACTTACCCAAAGATACCTTCAAACCATTACAGGAAATACTCATATTACATGTATCTTTGGGTAAAACCATTGAAGACTGGTGCAGAGAGGACACTTGACTTTGGTATCTACCATATTGTCTTGAGTAAGCCATTTCTCATCCCTGTCCCTCCGATTTTTGCACTGGGCACCTTTGTTCACTAGTGTCAAGACCTTCAGCAAGTCACCTAACCTTTCTCAGTTATGAGGTACCCATGGTAGGCTAAATAGTGTTCTCCCACCCCGCTCCAATATGTGCACATCCCAATTCCTGGAACCTGTGGATGTTTCCTTATTTAGAAAAGGGTCTTTGTGGATATGAGTAATTTAAAGGAAGTTGAGATGAGGACATCATCCTGGATTATGCAGATGGTCCCTAAATCCAATGATGAGTGTCCTTATCGGAGAAAGAAAGAGGGGGACTGGAGGCAGAGGCGAAAGCAATGAGACCACAGAGACAGTGAGTGGAGTGACGTGGCCACACGTCAAGGAATGCCAAGTGCCACTAGAAGCTGGAAGTGGCCAGTAATGGAGTTGCTCCCCGAGCCCCTGGGGGAAGCGTGGCCCTGAGTGATTTTGAACTTCTGGCCTCTGAAATTGTGGAGAAATAAATTTCTGTTGTTTTGAACTACCCCCTGGGTGGTCATTTGTTACGGCAGCGCTAAGAAACTAAGACAGTATTCATCTGCACGGATGGTGTGACTGAGGGTCCTTAGCCCAGAACCTTTTACTTCTCTAAGGTCACCACATTAGTGACCCCACTGGGCTTATGCTAGAAACTTTAACAATCAACACAAAGCCTAAGAAACGAAGAGTCATCTCCACAATAGGCAGCAAAGTCTTCCTACATACCCACGGCAGCTGCAATTTCGCCTCCTTTTCTCTGTGACCTCTGTCCCCCAGCTACCTTCAGCCACAGGGCATCTCTCTTCCTCATCCTCACCCCTCCCTCCAGGTCCTCTCAGCCAACACACCAGCGAGGGCTCAAGGAGGGCCCTGTCTCACCCTAGGTGCTACAGAGCTTTCCGCGTCCACAAGCAAGGTGAAAACGTCAACAGTGACAGTAATAATAGTAGTAATAATAACTAACAGTTAATATTATTGGTTGTTTTTCATGAGGCAACCATGGTGCTAAGCACACTTGATGAATTTTCCTTTTCAGCCCCTAAAGTGGTACCTCTTAAATGAGTCCCTTTGCATACACATTCAGAGAACGAGGCTCACCGTCACATCCTCAGGAACCCTAAGCAGTGCTGTCTTGCTTCCCATTTGCTTGTGCCCTTCCCAAAGATGTCCCTCCTCCAGGACAGCTGACTGACCAGCAGACTGCAGAGACGACCTTACATCTGATGTTTTTGCATGACAAGGACGTCCCTTCCCCTCTGATCTACTGTTGAGGGCAGACTCATACAGGAAGTAGGGATCTTGAGAAGGACCACATCACTGAGGTGCCACCCCTGCACCTGCGGGACCAGAAATGAGCCCAGAAGGAGTAGGAAAAAGGCAGCTTTTCCACGCCAGCTGTCTGTTGAAGTAAAAGGTCAAGTGCTGTTTGCTCCAGGAGCAGAAGGAGGTAGTTTCACCTGGAGATTAAATGAACAATCTCCTTAGGGTGGGGTTGGAGGGGAGGGAGAAAGGTGGAAACCTAAAGAAAACTGCCCTTCAGACCTGCGTCAGCTGCCAGGGGCACCCAAGGGTGGGCAGAGGGAGCTTCCCCTGAGACTCCTATGTTGTCAGAACTCATCAAACATACAAAGCTTCCAGGCCTCTGGGGTCGCAGGAACCAGGGCCCAGGACCCCATATGGAAAAAGCATCCTCTGTGCACCTTCCACTTGACTGCCCAGCGTGCACAGCAGCTGGGCACAGACCCCACTCCCCCCGCAGGCTTCGGGACTGTGGCCCACAGATGTTCCCCAGGCCCCGGGGGTTACCCACGGGACATGCACCCAAATTACTCTCACTCTCTTGCATCAATACCAGCTCCCTTTCGCTCTGAAAGCAACTTCTGAAGTGTGTCTCCACCTGTGTCCCTGCACTCCCACGAGACTGACTGCCAGCTCGCTAAGCTGTTTGCTCTGGGTTGTTCCCACAACACTTGTTCAGTCTCTCTCTGCTTGAACTTAACCCAGCAAACCTCAGAATTATTTGGGTCCATCTCTGACCTCACCCCCAGCCACAGTTCTTTGAAGGCAGGGATTATATTTCATGTACTCCGTGCATAAGAATAGATATCCCTGTGTTTAATGTAACAAACAACTATTTATTTAGTGCGTGATTCAGGGACATGGTTGGTGCTGGGGGAACAAAGTCGGAGGGAATAAAACAGTTGTGAAAATTAGTGAGAAAGCTGATAAAATGCACACACACAGCACTGGCATCGTGCTGAACACTAGACCAGAAATAAGTGTGGAGACCACGAGGAAATAACGGATTGAGGACCTTGGACAGAGTGGGCAGAGGGAGGTTTCTTTGAGGTGGTGACATTTAAACTGAGACTTGAAGGGTGAACAGCAGCCATCCAGGCCGAGAGATGGCAGCCAGGAGCCTTCTAGGCAGAGAAGACTTGGGAGTGCAAAGGGCACAGGTGGGAAAGACCTTCAGAGAGCTCAACTTAGACCACTATGGCCAGAGCTCAGCAGGTGAAGTTGGGGTGTTCTGAGTTGAATAGTGTCTCCCTAAAATCCCAGTCTACCCAGAGCCTCAGAATGTGATCTTATTTGGAAGCAGGGTCTTTATCAATATAACTAGTTAAAATGAGGTCATATTGGAACAGAGTGAGCCGAGTCCAATGACTGGTGCCCTTATTGGAAAGGAAAATGGAAACACTCAGGAAGATCCACAGGGAGGGAGGTCCTGTGGAGACACAGGCAGAGATTGAGGTGACACGCCTACAAGGTAAGGAAAGCAAGGACTACCAGCCATCACCAGAAGTTCAGGAGGAAGCAAGAAAGCTTCCCCGGACCTCCAGAGCCTTCGGAGAGGGAATGGTCCTCTTGGCACCTTGATTTAGCACTACTAGCCTCCAAAACTGCGAGAAGATGGACTTCTGTTGCTTAAGCCACCCGGCACGGCGATTTGTTACGGTAGCTCTAGGAGACTGATATGAAAAGAGAGTGCTTCATTACCAGTGAAATGGAGATCCATCAAAGGGAAGATCCATCAGAGGGAAAGAACACTTTCCCAGGTCTGAACTTAGGGCTAAGATGCCTGTGCCACTTGCAGTGTCTCCAACTGACGGGGGACAGTGTTGCCTCCGGAGATCAGTCATCTGGTTTGACAGTCTCCGCACTAACTAACCACAGAGGCTTCTCGCCATTTCCCTTCTATTTTTAAGCAAATGGGAGTCTACTTCTGCATTATGAATTTAGCTCCTTCCCTCTCCCCCACCACACACACGTGTTGTCCCCTGTCCCCTCTCTCTAACCCCCTTCGGATCCAGCGGAAAACATCACACCTTCCCAAGTCACGGTTAATTAATGCTGATGCTTGCTTTGCTGACATTGCTGTGAAAAGTGCTTATTTCAGGAACGAAGGGTTCTTCTAATTCTGAGCACAACTTCCAGTATGTGCCTAAAAATCAATGGATGACTGGCTTCAGGTGCCCAATCACAGCTGGAAGTAAGCCATTCACGAGTGCTATAGCTGGCTGATGCTTGTGGAAAAATACAGAACTTGCAGGGGAAGAATGGCCGAATGGGGTAGTGCGGCAGATGCCAGAAGGTTCTGGGGTGTTCAGTGTTATGCAGCCTGGAGTTTTCAGCTCTTCAGAGTCTGGGAGAAAATGATTATCCTTCTTCCCTTACAGCTGATAGTTTCACCCATAATTCTCGTCCATTCAGGAAGCAAAGGTTTCTGGGAGGAGCTTGGAGCTCACTCTTTGCCGGCGGTAATAGGCCCTTTGCTTTGGGGCACTGACAGTGTGCAGGGCATTGAACCAAATGTTGTACATTCATTATCTTATTAAGAAGGAAATTGTGTGCCATTGAGAATAATGAACATGCCAATTTCATCAATAAATGACAATAGATGTCATTTATTAAGTGTTGACAATTTTGGTTGGTATTTCATATACCTTATTTCTTATAATTCTATCACTGTAGGGTTAGAAGTACGAACTTCGAGTCTTAATACCCTGGGTTTAAATCCTGGCTCTGCAACTTCAAAGCTAAGTGACTTCGGCTAATTGCTAGATCTTTCCTCATCTGTAAAATGGAAATAATGTAAGTGCCTATCTTATAAGAATTAAATGAAATCCTGTAATACAATATGGCCTATAATAATGATAATGATAAAAGCTATAATAATAGTAACAATTGTACAGCATTTACTACATGCCAGGCATGCTTCTATACATAGATATTATAATTATTATTAAGATTTTATAGATGAGAAACTTGAAAGGCACAGAGAGGTTAAGGAACTTGCCCTTTATCACACAGCTAAACTGGGGTAGAGCTGGGATTTGATCCATTAATGTTGGCCAATGATAACACTATGATCTAGAGTTCTTACCACAGTGGCTCACACAAAGTACATGCTGGGTAAATATTTGTGGTTTGATAAATTATAGGCAGTACTTTCCTTCCAGAGAAGAGTCTTGGATCTTGCTTAATAGACTCCATTTATCCTTGATTTAACTCTTAATACAATTGGTTTCTTTTCTTCCTCCACAGATTCCATAGAGACATGCCATCCCTTTTGAGTCTCCGTATTGGCTTGGTCTAAGTAGGAAGTGCTTCCTCAACACTGTCTGGGAACAATGACGTCAGTTTAGGAAGCAACTTAAAAGGCCCGCACTTCAAGACTCAGGGGAAGGCCCGCCTCTCCCAGGGAGCGTCCACCTTCCCTGTCATCTGGGGCCTCGCAGTCAGGCCTTTCTTTTGCCTATTATTTGATATGTTTGCAATGCGGTGTGTGCTGACTGTTGGTCTTACTTTCAAGCTGTGAAAACCAGAATGTCCCAGCTAGCATCACTCCCCCATTACTTCTTGGGAGAGTGTCATATGAATTTGTACAACTCTGGCCTCCTCCTTGATTTCTGTGGCCCGGGGAACCCACTAATAATGTATTTACCTCCCACTCCCTGCCACTAGGGGCCTCTGTGAACACCGATTCCAAAGCCACAAACCCCAACAGGAAGTAAAACGGTGCTGATTCCCCTGTAGAAATGCAGGTGCTGCCGTGTGTGCAGCTGGCCATCACTTTGTCTCAGGATCCTGCAGTCATGGTGCATATGCTCCCAGCTCACCCAGCCCTTCCTGCCAGCAGCGGTCTGGCCTCTGCTTGCAGCACCGCCCCCCCCCCCCCCCCCCCCCCCCCCCCCCCCCCCCCCCCCGCCCCAGCAGTCTCAGGCTGCAGCCAGGCTGGGAGATGGGGCCACCTGATCTTTTCCTTTGTAGCTCTTATTACTAGCAGCGATTACACATTATTCTGTGACATTTCTGCCTAATGTCTGTCTTCCCCATCAGAACAAGAACGGAATGTGCTCTGCGTACCATCTCACGTTCGGAGCAGCACAGTGCTGAGCATAACTGTGCTCAGTAAATACAGACGGGATGAATAAATGGATGATTATTCTGTTCTCCTGAACCCACAACCCAGGATCCAGGCAAGGAAGACAGAAGTCCTAAGGCAAGTTGATGCTGAGGAAGAGCCCAATCATCCACCCCAGTCCCTGGCAATGTACACCCCAAGTTCCAGTCAATCAGAGTCCAAATCTAGATTCCAATTTCGTCTAGAAGTTAGAGACAGAGAACTAACATGGTCCTTCCAAATAGACGGAAGCCTTGAAAATGCCTTCTTTATCTTACAGCTTCCACATCCTCTAGCACAAAACCTAGCACAGATGATGGGCCCAAGCAATTGTTGTTGGATATTGTCGAGCAGGATGGTCAAGGTGAATCTCTGCCAGCTTGTCAGGGTCCCCACCCACCTGCCGCTGTCTTCCAGCCACGTCTGGGCATGCAGATGGAAGCACGGAAGGAATTTCGGCAAGAACTTTTGCCCCCAGCTCACCTCTCTGGACATGGTTCATATTACCTATCAGGTGCTGGGAAACTATTTCCTAAAAATATAGGTAGGCCTTAGAAAGGTGAATAGAAGCTGAGGAAGGCGAGTGCCTCAGGACGGTCTCCTCGCACACTAGACAAAGTGATGAGCCTAGTGCCACCTGATTTGCCTCAATTTGCAAAGACAGAACAAACATGTCTAGCCCAGTGGGATAGGGATTTTTCCTCAGATAATGTCGGGCCACACACTCTTGGTTCTGACCCTAAATGAAAGCCAAGAACAGGCTTAACCCACAGCCACAAACTGTTTTCAAGTCATCGTTTTTATTGGGGGGCAATCTTGTCCCCAGAGGACATTAGGCAAAGTCTAGAGGCATTTTTGACCGTCACAACTGGGGAGGTTCCATGGACATTTAAATGGAAACGGCAAGGGGTGTTACTAAACATCCATAGCAAATGTAAAGAACAACCTCCGACAGCAGAGAATTATTCAGCCTACACCATCACTAGTGCTGATGTGGAGAAACCCTATCCTGGATCAGGCCAAAACACAGGGTGGAGAACGCTGCTGAAGCCACACACAGCCCGGTGACAACTGCTGAGCGCCCTGAGTCCTCTCTCCTTTCTCCCTGCTTCCTGTCGGTTGCTAGTGGCTACAGCATCGCTGCTTCCCCAGCTGCAGCCTCTCAGCTGTAACCTCCCAGCAGTGGAAAGTACACATGGGGTGGGGGTGGGGGGCAGCGTGGTTTCAGACTCCCAGACTCCGAGCCAGCACTGCGGCAGCATCCAGAGGCTCCTGGGGAGAGCGGCCTGCTTTGTCCAGCTTTGCATCGTTCTCCTGCTGAGCTCGTGGGAGGGAAGGACTCAGTTTCTCTCCAGTTCCACAGTTCTGCGTCCTTCGACCCCATTCCAGAAAAAGGAAGGATGGAAACAGTCAGTGGTCAACATAAGGCTCACTCACTGCTTGCTGAGAAGGAAGGAGTTAATTCCAGCTGACCTCACTCTTCCTCGAGCTCCCTGAGCAGCCTTTTCCTCCCTGAATTTTCCATAGCTTGTCCCTGCCCTGAGGATCCCTGTTGCTTCGCTGGCCCTGCTGGGTTTGGGTCCTGCTGATCTGGATTTGATCGGCTGTGTAGCCTTAGATCTCTGAACCTCAGTTCTTTCTTTTATGTAAAAGGAGAATGCTAGGACCAATCATTTGGCTGTGCCACCCGGATTAAACCACCACACCATTCCCTGCACCACTATCGTGATTAGCATAGCCACGAGATCACCCCATGCTAGGAACTGCGCCCAGTGCCTTATACATTACCTGGTCTCACCCTCCCGGTACCCCATTTTTCCAGAGGAGCAAACTGAGGCACAGAAAGACTTTACTGGCTCAAGATCACACAGCTTGTAGGTGATGGAATAATTTGAACCTGGTAGTCCAACCACTCAGCTCTATCTTAATGATATAGAGAAAAAGAGCTCTGGATACTGTGAGGTACTATGTAAATCTCAGAATTTCCCCCTAAGCTTTGGATATGTTCTTTATTCTTTTAATATTTACTGAGTACCTCTTGTGTGTTGGAAGAGGGCAACCCCAAGGCTTCTTCAACACCTACCCTGCGGGACTCACAGGGAGTCAGGGACCAAATTTCTGACCCCAGTCCCTGACCCAGCCTCCTTTTCTTCGATGGCCTCCTGAATTCAAATGTGCAAACTCACCAGAAAAAAAAACAAAACAAAACCAAAACATCAAATGTCCTACACCTGTGCCCATGCACAGAGACAAGTAGATCTCTCTGGCCAAGTAGCTACTTCTGTGAAGGAAGGGGAGTACAGGTGCTCATCACCTCCTCAGGGAGGCCTCCTTACCTTTGTCAAAGCCCCGCCTCTGTTTTTCCCAAATCCAATAAATTTATTGCTTAATTTAAAGACATGCCTTAGACGCAATCATTTTTAGGTTGTCATTTCACTTACATCCTTAATGTGGTACTGACTTTCCAAAACAGTAGATTTCCCTAAAGCGGCTAAGACGGCAGCTTTAGAGAATAGGCAGGCGGTTTAGAAACTCAGGTGAGGGCTGAACACTCACTCCAGACAAAGCCAATATCAAAGCCGCTGCGCACAGTGCACAGCGGAGCGGCCCTGTCCTGCTCAGCACCTGTCCCGTCTCAGTTACAGCCTCGTCGGTGTGTGTGGGAAGAACACGAGCTGCGTTGGGCAGCCCTCGCTCCTCAGGTCTGCCCTGTGTCTGTCACAGAGGTGGCCTTACAGGGCTCTGCGAACAAGTCCCGTGAGTGAACCTGAGGTCCTGCTATGTGCCACATGCATGACCTTACCATGTGAGCATGTATTAGTGTGGACATTTCCCACGTGAGGAAGCAGGCTCAGGAGTCCAGCCACACAGCCAGGAAGTGCGTGGTCTAACTCGGGTTCACCTGGATCGAAAGCCCCATGTCCCTTCAGTATTAGACCGGACTAGAGTTTGGAAACTAGACACTTGCCAGTCTGCAATCACTGGGCGACAGTATAATCAGAAATTAAGCATGCGGTCTCCAGATTCCATCTGCTTGGATCAAACATGGGCTCCATCGCCCTTCATACGACTCTGGGTCATATGTCCACTCTGTGCCTCAGTTTCCTTACATATACAATAGAGAAACCTCATGGTGTTACTGTGAAGATTAACTATTATTTGTAAAGCGCTTAGAATGCTGCTTGGCCTATTGTATGTGCCTGCATATCACACATATCAGCTCTTACTCTTTTGTAGAGAAGAGGGAGCTTAAAGACTATAATATCACTTAGGATTCTACACATAAGTATCCCAATCTGATAAAAATATTGAAATTTAAAAGATGATTAAAAGCATTCAGCAGTGATTAACACTAATGTACGTCTCCTACACGACAGTTCCTCAGCCGATTCCTATTAAACAGCCACCAGTATTTACCAGCATCTGTTACACTGATCTGCCTGTTCAGTGTATCCTGAAGAAACCGCTCAGATCATCCCGAAGGTTGCAGGCTGTCTGCTCACATAGAAGCTAACCAAAGCTGCCCACAACGCTTTCGGTCTGAGGCCTGGTGAGGCCACACGGGCACTCCCGCGTCACCACACTGACAGGGTCACACCCGCCTGGGACTAACGGACCTTCTCCAGAGCCAGCAGCCTGTCTTGCTGCTTGCCAAGGCCTCAGGTACCGTGAAGTAGAAGGCACTTAAGAGCATTCACACGGACATTGCCAAGGCCCTGAGAGCCCAGAGGCTCTTGCTAGATCCTCCGGGTTTGGCTGCTGTGTGGGTGAGTGGATGGCCCCAGGCCTGAGATGGGGGATTCTGCGGGAAGACAGCTGCAAGTCACAGGACACTTCCCAGACAAAGCCCAGTAAGGACAGGACCTGAAAACAAGCTACAGGCAGAGTTTGGGAGAGCAACGGGGCATTGCCATCTTTTCTTAAGAGTACACACATGCACGCCCATGCAATTATTTCCCTGAGCAGAAGGAATACAGTTCAGGAGACAGAGATGGAAGCTCAGAGTGGAGGTTCCCTTTCATTGTTGTCCAGGACGTCTTGGGAGATTGATCTCTACCTTCTAAGGAAGATAACCGTGCTCAGCATCAGTCGAACTCTTGCCATGTGCCAAGCATAGACAAATGTTACTGAATCCCCTCAACAACCCTATTTCCACGGTTGCTATTATTTCCATTTTACAGTTGAAGAAGCTGAAGAGACAAGGAGAGTTTGAATAACCTATCCCAGATCACTTAGGTGTAAGTGGCAGAGTCCAGATCTGGAAATCTGACTCCTTAACCAACAGGCTCTATTGCCTTCCGGATGTCACCTTGACTTTTGCAGATGTGTCCTCTGCCAGCCTCCAGGGACTGCAGGGGAATGTCCCTTGCTTCGTGTAGGAATTCAGAGCAGTGCAAGTGGGATTGGCTTCCTTTTCAAGGGCTCCAGAGAAAAGAGTGATGAGGAAAAATTACTGAGGTCCAGCCAGAGTTCGATCAGTAAAAGAGAGAATCTAGCAACAAATTAGAACCACTGAAAAAAGGTATACATGTACCTATTAAAAAAAAGAATGAGTTCTCTAGAACCAATACAGAAACTCCAGGAGAAAAAAAAAAAAAACAGCAGAAATGTGTGTACACAGTTGCTCTGACTGGGTTCCAAAAATAAAATATTCGTGTAGGTTTATAAATGCACAGACTTTGCTGCTCATAGTGACTGCCTCTGTAAGGGAAGCTATTTGGAAGGGAGCAGGGAAGGAGAGGAACTTGATTTTTCACTGTAAACTATCTTTTTTTTAAATCTTTTAAAGTGTGTGCCATGTGCTTGTACCTGCTGTGAGAAAGGTGCTTTCTTGTCGGAGCTGAGAAACAGAACGGGCTGTGCTTTGAGGTGGTGAGTGGATGGGGAGCCTCGAGGTACACAGTGAAGACATCAGAGATGGTGTAAACACTCTTGGAAGGGCAGACGGTGTAATAAACCTGTGACGTCACTATTCCAACCTCCCGGGAAGTGATGACTTCACCATATTCCTTACGAAGCTAATGCTTTGAGGGTGGCAAACTGTCTCTGTCTGACGGTTGCCAGGAGATTCTGTAAAGGGAGCATGTTCTTGGTGATAATTGAGAAAAACTTGACATTGAGTATTGTTTTTAGTAATCATTTATCCTTCAAAAGGCCCAAGAACCTATATTCTATCAATTCTTGTCCCTGGTCCGCACAATCACGTTGCCTTTGAATAAGTTCCCCGCCGTCGCTGGTTCGGCTGCGTCGTTCTCTCACTGGGACATTCTGCCCCAAACTCTTGTCCTGTGTTCTTCTTGTCCTTCCAATGGCAGCTGAAATAAGACAACCCCTAAAGATTTTTCTCAATCATTTTATTCAGGCAGGTCCTCCATTGTTCCCTAATACATCGCCTCATCATTTATCTTTAAAGAACTGCGTGTTAGTTTGCAACAGCTTCTGTAAGGTAGTACTACAAACTAGCTTAAACAGCAGACACTTATTTTCTCACAGTCCCAGAGGTGAGGAGTCCCCAAATCTAAGTGTTGGAGGGACTGGTTCCTTCTGGGGACCTGTTTCAGGCCTCCCTCCTAGCTGGGGGTTTGCTGGCCATCTTTGGTGCTCCTTGTTGGCTTGTAGCAGCTTCACCTTCCTTACCTGCCTTCATCCCTACATGCATCTCCATCTGTTTTCTTTGCGGGGCTGTGAGCATCCTGGGCAGGGATTATATGGTTCTTGTCTTACGTGAACTGAGTGCTCACTACAGACCTTGCCCTCATTTCGATTAGCTTGTTTTCTACTGTTGCTGATTTGTAAGCTTTCTTAACAGACTCTAGAAAATAATGCTTAGTTGTTTATATACTTTCAGGTGCTTTTCCAAGTCTGTAGCTTGCTTTTTAATTGTTGAGATATATTTCTGAAATCTGTTGATTTTAGTTCGACTCATTATTGTTTTATTTGAGAATGACTTTATTTCTGATTTTTTTCATCTATGCTCATTCTTGAGATTGCCAACAGTTTTTATTTTTTACTTACTCTGATTGTCTGCTTTGACTTCAAAATTATATTAGCTTTAAATATAGATTGAAAGTGTTCTTTCCCATTCTAGAATAGTTTAATGATGAACTTAATTATTCTTTGAACATATAGTCAGACTCACCTGAAATACTGCATTGGTACGTGTAGAAGGAACTGGGGATAGGAAAAAAGAGATGTTTAAACCAATCTAGCAGTCAAGCTCTTTTATTGGATATTAAGCTTTTTAATGGTCACTAAGTTTTTCTATTTTTCTCCTTGAATCAGTTTTGATAAATTACATTTTAAGACATTAATGTATGATCTAAAGCTTTTGCAAGTATTGTTCTAAAGTTATACATAACATTCTGCATCTCTTTAACCTCAAAAGTACTTTCTCTTTCTGTCTTTGATCAACTGTGCCAAGAGTATACATCATTTAATGAGTCTTTTTAAAGAACCAACTATTGATTTTTTGTTTTTTTTTCTGTAGCTCATCAGCTTTTTATTTCCCTCTTATTGTGCTAGCTTCTTGTTAGTTTATTTATGTTGTCTTATTTTCCCATAACATGAGAATTTCTCTTAAGGTTTTTAATTTAATATATATATAAACTAACTAAATATATATATTTAGTTTTAACATTCTGAATACAGCATCATGTTTCCTTCAAGATGTTTTATAGTTTTAGCTTTAACATTAAAATCTGTTGTGAGTTCATTATTTTTCCAATTCATTTTTCAAGATTGTTTTCCCCATATGGATAGCGGCTTATTCTCACAGCATTTGTTGAAAAACTATCTTTTCCTCGTTGAATTAATTACCTTGGCTGCTTTGTTAAAAACAATTGATCACATAGGCATGTGTTGATTCCCAGGGTCTCTACTCCGTTCTATCGATCTGTATCCATAAGCACGTCGATGCTACACGACCTTGACCACTACAACTTGGTGGTGCTGCTTCAGGTCGGGTAGCACGCGTTCTCCACATTTATCCTTCTTCCGAACAGTTTCTTTGGCTATATTAGCTCTGTGCATTTTCATATACACTTTAGAATCATCCTTTTAATTTCTACAATAAAGCCTGTGTGGATTTTTGTTGAGAATGTGTGAAATCCATAGACGAATTTCAAAGAAATTGCCATCTCGACAACAGCATGATTCCCAATCCATGAATTTAATGTCTGTTTATTTAGATTAAAAAATTTCTCTCAGCAGAGTGTTTAGGTAATGCGTTTGATTTAATGGTCTTTAAAAAATACTTTTAAACAGTGTTTTAAAATTCAGATTAAATCTTTTTTTTTTTTCAGTTTACGAAAATACAAATGATTTGTCTATATTTACTTTATGACCTAAGTTTACTTGTAATTCTAGTAGCTTCTTTGAGGACTTTCCAGGTATATGATCGTGTTTTCTCTGAATAGTTCTCATCTTTATTCCTTTCTAAGTAATGCATCATTTCCCCGCCCTGAAGCTGCAGTACTTTGACGATTCTGCTTTTGCACAGGCAACTTCATTCAACATTCCTCAAATAATTGAGGCCTAAGATCTTGCCTTCGGCCCACGACTGGGTGTTAAAATACTAACTTCTTATGTTATAGAGACTATCAGCCATTCCCAAACTCACTGTAGGCCTTCAGCATAACATACCCATGAGTTCTTTTTCTCTTCCCTGTTGTTTTTGATCTCTTGGGGTTTTCTTTACTTTCTTGGGTGCTTAGCTAATGCATGAAAGGATGTTTGTTCTATTTTCACTTCTTCATGACTTTCACAGTATGTAGCCAAATTGTCTTACAAGATTTTTAATTTATCTATTCAGCCATAATGTCAGAAACGAAAACAAGCATTACGTTAAACCTTTTTTTCCCATGTAGCTCCACCGCTTTAATAAGTGCTTCTAATGTGTTTCAAGTTCCCCAAACTGATCTGCTACACCCAGCTTGTGCCCACTATTTGACCTGTACGGTACTGGCATTATTTTGACCATTATAAACAGTTGTATTAAAAGTGTGTTTGATACAGGGACTCTTTCTTTTTTTCTTTTGAGTAACCTGTCTTAGATAAACTCTAAGAAGTAGACTTCTGGGGCTGAAGTACACGAACCTGCTTAAGATTTCCGACCAATTTCTGCAAAGCTTCCTTGCCTCTGCAGCACATAGTTTAATGAATAAAACTAAAGCGGAATTTAGATAGACTCGCAGCTGCATATTGGCTTCCCGGTTTTCATTATTTTATGAATAATAAAGGGCATTAAACTAATTCCTGGAAAAGTCACTCTTAGTGACCTGGAGATACATCCAAGACAAACAAGAGGTACTGTCCCCAGCCTTCCGGCAGTGACACCGCACAAATAGAGCAGCTGTTTATTTGCATTGCCCTCGTGCCAAAAAGGGGCTTTTTCCAGTAAATACCAGCACTTCCCACTTAATTCTAATGTAAGCTAGTTCTCTAAAAACTGGCCACTGTCACGTTGTGTAGTGACAATGTTTATTTCACACTGCTTGCATTTTGCTTTGGTTGGGCACGCTCACAAATGTTCTTTCTAACATACGGAGCTCAGGAAGGAAAGTCAGTAGGCACAACCGCGTGGCAGGTGAGAAGTGTGCCAGAAAAGGTCACACGTCTCTCCCCTCTCTGTCAGAGGGCACTAGCCAGGGCGTCAGTGATTTTGCTACTCCCATTCTGCCGATGGCTCGCTGGGGCAGGCTACCTTCTCTCTGTGTGACTGGTTTCCTCGTTGGTAAAATAGGCATCAGCCTAGGATCCCCTAAATCTTCTTAGCATTTCGGGAGGCTAAATATAACACGTCAACTGCTTTACGTACTTTCATTTCGTATAATTAATTCTTTGAAACCTTTCTTCACTTTTTGGTTTATGCCACTGATATACACCTTAATAAATTGTGTTTCTCTTTCTCACTTAGCACTGAGATGTTTGAGATCAAACTGTCCCACGTGTCCCCCCCATCCCCATTCCCAGGGCCCAGCATGTATCTAGTATGCAAGAATTCCTCAGCAAATATTTGTGGAATGAACATGAGATTTCTAATGTAAAGTTCATTTCACTAATGCCATTTAAATTATTTCTTGCTAGTGTTTATTGGTATGTCAGAAGTTCATAGCACACATTTTTAATACATTTTTAATCTTCTTTTTAAAATAATCTTCCCAGATGCACTCAAGCAATTCACTCCTTAATTTTTTGCAGTCACCGTGTGTTTGTGTAGACATGGTGGCAACTGATACGGTACTTGGAAGTCAAATGCTCAATATGGGTTTGCTGAATAAATACATTTTCTTCATGTGACAAATTATAACCCTGACGCTAGATCAAAAGGCCTAAGGTTTTCTGAGCTCTGAAAACCTGTGCTTTCAGCTGCAGATGAATCTAAGCCTTCTTTTGTACGTGTATTGATTGGTTATCCACAGAGAAGACAGTGTTGACTTCACATAATGCAAATTCGTTGGGAACTGAATCAAATTTCTGTATATGAAGCTCCCTGGACTGGGCTGTTTTTCCCTTAGCTCAGAGATGCTGGCTGGTCCCCTCATCCGCAGTGCAGAGTTGTATTGCACATTCTACAACTGATGTCGATGAAAGCTGCAGAGGAGAGATGAGGGCAGCGCATAGAATGGGATCCAGACAGATAACTGACAAGTGGAAATTTACCCTGGCCTGGCCTTCCATCCCCGGCTCTCATGCTGGTCGAGCTGACAAATCAGAACAACAGCTTTGGTTAGTTTCCTTCTGTCTGTCTGCCTGTCTCTTTCTCACACACACGTACACACACTCACAGTGGACAGAATAGCGTAGTTGTTACAGACAGACTTTGAAATCCGGCAGACTGACTTTAAATCTGCACCCTGCCTCAAATTCTTCATTTGCTTTGTGACTTTAAATGAATTATTTTAAATATTTTACTGGGACCAGGGTTGTTTATCTGCTTCATGAAAATAATGACAGTGCTTTATTAGTCTGTTGTTGAGTGAAGTAAATGAGACGCTTCAGGTAAATTTTTGGCACCATGGCTGACATGTAGTAAGTTCACAACGAATGGTGATTCTATCTAGCCTATGGCCTCTGTTTAACTACAGAGCTCTGTTCTGATACCTTGGAATAAGTAAAGTTACAGAAATTTCCTACTTTGTCTCCTCTGGTAGAACACCCTCCTCCTGTTTAAGTCTTACATGAGCAAGAGACTTTCTCAAACGAGGATGCCAGAAGACAGGCAAGAATGTCATACTTTACTGGTGGGAAAACACAGATGAGCATCCTGAAAAGAAGAGTTTATAGGAAAGCCAGGTAAGTCCAAGAGTTCAGGGATTTGAAGTTTTCGCTGTTGACTCACGGGGGAGCTCGTCAGGCTCTCAAAGCCTGCTGCTCATTTCTAGTTTACAGACAGTTCTGACAAGCACAGAGGCTCTCCGTCGCTAAGGGGGAACAGCCTTTCTGAGATAGGAGATGAAGAGAAAAGAGTGACTCACTGTGAAAGAGGGCTGCATGCGTAATCATAAAGGAAGAGATGGAAGAAACAGAAACAATTGGATTTTGTTAAAGAAACACGATTATTTAAAGCAACACTTCCCAACACGTGTTCTACCCACAGGATGTCAGTATGCAATAGACAACGAGTGAGGCCCTTGATCAACAGGTTATGGAAAACCCTGGGTTAAAGTTCACTGGATTACTCTTCTACATGGCTTCACCAAGTCTTTCATATATTGAAGTGTCTTCTGAACACTTCAGAATGGAGGGGGATGCGGGTATGGTATATAGGGCTTTCTGACCCAACTGGACCACAGACACCCTTTTAATGAAATATTCATGGCACTACTTTGGATGCAAACAGCTCAACACTCGTCAACAAGCGGTCAGGGCTTCTAAATTCAAGAGTATAGTGATACTGGTCGTAAGCATGTTATGGAGTGGCATGAAAAGATTATATTGTGATCTTTAAAAAGAAGTGAATTAAATGCCTTCTAACTAGCTACTTCACTTTTAGAAATTCAGCCTTAGAAATACTCATAAAACTCTAAATACCACCCTGGCTGGTATAGTACAGTGGATTGAGCGTGGGCCTGCAAACCAAAGCGTCGCCAGTTTGATTCCCAGTCAGGGCACAAGCCTGGGTTGTGGGCCAGGTCCCCAGTTGGGGGCATGTGAAGGGCAACCACACATGGTTGTTTTTCTCCCTCTCTTTCTCCTTCCCTTCCCTTCTCTCTAAAAAATAAACAAAATCTTTAAAAAAAAAACCCCTCTAAATACCTTTATAAGATTGTTCGGAGATAACTTATTCAATATTAAAACAA
Source organism: Micronycteris hirsuta (assembly GCA_004026765.1). Taxonomy (NCBI): domain Eukaryota; kingdom Metazoa; phylum Chordata; class Mammalia; order Chiroptera; family Phyllostomidae; genus Micronycteris; species Micronycteris hirsuta. The sequence goes on from PVJI01007113.1 coordinate 23,846, forward strand.
AAACTAAATGTCTATTAGTAAGAAACTTAGATAAATGATTCAGCCAATACGATGAAATACTATACAAGTATGCAAAAGAATGTAGTAACTGTACTTGTGCTGACAGAGAAATATACACTCAACATCTTGTTGGGGCAAGAAGGAATAAAACCAGACAAGAGGAAAGAGCTATTCCAGGGGAGAAGAATGCCACAGCTTTTTTCATCTCTGAAGGCCTGGCAAAACAAGGAGAAACCCTGCACAGGTGAGGGGGTAAGGAGAAACAAGACTAACAAGACTAATACGTAATAATCTATTCATGGCCAGGTATGGGCTGGCATGACGGATTAGAATCCAGAGCACACCCAAACCACAGCAAGAATGCACTCACCAGCCCACGCTTGCCCACAGTGCCTTCCCAAGTGCGCAGGGTTGGGGCACCAACGTCTGTGGGGGGCCAAGGAATCGGACAGAGAGTTCCTCTTGGAAGCGTGGGCCTTCACTAAATGGAAGGCATCTATCTTCTTTGAAGGCATCGGTCTCTTGAAGGCTGGTGGCCCAGTAGTGCAGTGGGGAGATGGCACAAGGCGCTGACAACGGAAAAGCTCCTGGCTGTCTCCGAGCGGAGAGAGCTCTCCCACAACCCGGAGAGCTGGCCGCGTTATCGTAGAGTACATAGGGGTGCAAGACTCTCCCTGGAAAGCTCTCGAGGCCTGATGCAGGCAAAGCTCTGATCCTGCCTTCAAATCTGCTGAAGTCGGTGGTGAACACATCTGAGATGCAGCTCCGTTACAGATTACCGGGCTGGCTGGACCCAACCTCCCACATCGGTTGGCAGTCCAAAGGGCTCTTTTCAAGGGCTTACTCTTCTTATTTCATTCTACAGTTCTTTTTATACACAATTTCCAGCAAACAACCGAAAGCGATGACAGGCAAGGAAGCAGGAAAAGGTCATTCATAATCAAGAGAAAAAGTAGTCAACAGAAGCAGTTCAGGTGTTGGAATTGGAAAGTGAAGACTTTTAAGTAACTATGGTAAATACGTTACAGAATCTGCTGAAGGAAAGCGAATAACTTACAAAGAGATGAAGAATTGTAACCAAGCAAATGAAAACTGAAAAAAAGCAACCATAGTTTTACGTTGTGTGATTTTGTAGCGTTTACATTTTGGCTGTGAGCAAATGTGCTTGAAATTTTACAAAGTGATTTTAAAAACAAATTCCCAAATGTTTTCAAGTGAAATTCAAATACTTTAGAGGGAAACCTCACATCTATGGACACAGTTTGGTCCAGATCTATGCACACCCTAAGGTTTACTGGCAGTCTTGGTTCTAGTTTGTTTGGAAGTAGCCATGTGACCAAGGGCACCAGATGGTGACATTAAAATGGTGACCACAGCAACACAGTGCTTCTGAAAGCCTAGGTATGAGAGGCAGGCATTCCAACCCCAGCCGTATGATTTCAGGGAAAACGGCTGTCGCTAGGAGAGAGGGAGAAGCATTCTTTTCTCTGGGAAGGGAGCTGTTTACTTCCATCTTTTCAAGGGGCAACAGCAGATTCTTACATGCTGTTCCAGGCCCAATGCTGCTACAATGTAACGGGCATGCTGTCCAGGCTGATCAAGTTCAGCCTTGCCTGCATGTGGCAGAAAACAATTAATGTTAGTGGTTGATACATGTGATGAACCTGTACAGAAAGAAATTGTCTTCTCAGGACAACATCCTTTATAAGTTCCTACTGATGGAGATAAACCTGGGTAAAACAGAAACAAGCAGAGGGAGGCGATCAGGGTGAACCCTGCTTAAAATGTAACGGAATAAAATCTTCATCAGGGGGGTCAAGTGACTAGTTTTCTTAGTTACAACATCCTTCTGGACCCTCACACATAAGTTCTCGCCCAGCAGAGAAACTCTGGTTGCGATTGCTGTGGTCTATTTTAGAGTATTTTCACACGTGCTTTCTAGCCAAGCATGATGTGTTATTATGAAATTAGTTACCAGGAATTTGGGGCTTCCTCATTCAACACTACCACTCTCAAGTCTCTTATAAGATTATATTTTGTGTGTTCTCCAGAAACTGAAAATCAAGGTATTTAAAAAAAAAGGGGGCGGGTAACAGCTGAGATACAGGTTACTGAGTTGGTATTAGGTTGATATGAGGTGAGGGACCCCTTTGAACACATGCTCAGTGGGAGAACACTCAAAAGAGATGTTGTAGAGCGGAAGCAGAGATCATTCCTCAGTGAGACTTAAAAAAAAAAAAATTCCACGGGAGCCCCGTTTCTTACATCTTGGATTAAGGTCTGGAAAAAAATTAATCTGCGATAGAGAGAGAGGGAAGCGAAGTTATTGCGTAGAGTTGGCACATCACAGTCCAAACCCTGGCTCAGAAACGGACTGTGCTGGTGGCAGAGCAAGCTGAGATGTATAGCTCGCGGAGATTTTATTTGTTGTTGTGGGAAGGAAAGTTAAGCTGGGGCTTATCAGTCACCTGCAGAGGGAAGGGGAGTGGAAAATGACAAGCAGAAACGGCAAGAGGAGCATATGGTCATCTCTCCCTGCTGCCCAAGGCTTCAGGAACACGCTGTTCTCTGGGACCTCCTGCCTGCATCAGGGACAAGCTTATGTGCTACAATTGGATCCTGACCCACTGGCCTGAATCCAGTTTATTCTCTCCTTGGGGATGAAGGGTAAAGCCAGACTTGGGGCATACACAGCATTGTGAAGATAAATATTACCACGTCTTTTCCACTTCCTGATTCCAAATCCCTGTCTGCCAAGCAGCTATTGCCTACACTATGCATGTTTGCATAATGTCTAAAAAGTAAGCTGGACTTCAGGTGTTTGGCTTCTACTTAGGGATTGTTCTTCATGCGTTGAAGCACACGGAAAGAATAAATCCTCTGTAGGGTTTCTGATTGCTGCCCTGTAGTCAGGTCTGGTGTTTTTTATTCTAGTTCCTCAGACAGCATTTCCAAGTCGGTGGAAATAAATCAGTAGGAATAATGTGGACATGTAATAGAGAGCCGAGTTAGTTTAATTGTTTCATGCAATTTGTAATCTTTTGCATGGTTTATTCTTGAAGGTGGGTCCCGATTATTCAACGCTAAACCACTCTTAAGGATGGAACGTGAACCATTTCAAAACAGTTGGGCAATTGAACCTTGGATGACCCTCAAACCCTTGTAAATTCATGAATAATCAATACAAATTTTAAATTTCTTGGGAACAATGGAACATTTCTCCATTTCTCTAGCCTCCACAGATGCTTCTATGCAGTAGACGTGCCATAACCAAGTGCTGAGTGAATAAAATATTTGCGGAATGCCTGCCGTATGCTAAGTAGGATGCCAGTTATTTGGAGAGGACACAATGAGATGGAGTTGTCTCTGGTCTGAACTGTCACATGCACTCTACTTGTCCCTTGCTCCTCCGGAGTTATCTTTCTAAAGCCTAATTTCATTGCATTGTTCTTCACACCCAACATTTTCTTTATTGCTGACTGAATGAAGTTCAAGTGAACACGGTCTGTGAACTAGATGCCAACTATCTTCACTTCCTTAGCTCTTAACAACCCAGCAGACAAATTATTTTCCCTCGCAAGATTTCTAGCAAATTCAGGGCTTCATATGCTTGCTCACTCTGGTTCCTCAGACATAATCATTTTTTTTCCCCATTGACTCATCCTATCCCCATCCTTCAAGCCTGAGGTTAAAGGCCACCACCTCCAAGGAGGCTTCCTTCACATCCCATCTCTGTCTATCATCTCTTCTTCTTCTTCTTCTTTTTTTCTTTTTTTGTGATTTCCTACTGCCATATTCCTTGCAGTTTTCCCCTGAACTATGAGGTTATGCAATAGATTCTCTTCCTGGAGTGATCAAATATTCTCTTGTTCAAGCTAAAATGTCTTTCTTTAATGTCTCACTTTTCTTTTCTTAGAGTTTTTCAGTGTAAGAAACCTTTGGGAAAAAAAAATATCATTTGGCTTTTAAGGCTTATGGATTCGCTGTCTTATCACCCACTCTGGTAGTCAAAAGTCTTTCTGCCTCATCAGTCAGTCTGTCGCGGTTTCTCCTCACCACTGATTACATTGATCTAATGTTGCAAGTTGTTCGGCTGGTCTAAGAAAGAGTTTTATGGGATTTCCTTTTTTTCAACTAGAAAGCAGCAATAAAAAAAAACAGTTGCTTATATATATGTGGGTGAGGTGGGTCATTTATATATTGTTACTATCTCTTATTATATCATATAGTAGATTTAGCTGTTGAAGTAGTTCTTCACAAAAATCATAAATGCTGTCAATGGATATATTTAATTCCTCTTTATATCCCTTGGTACCCAGCACAGTGCCGCGACACAGCAAGAGCCTGTTAAACCTGTGTTGGATTGGATCGGTGCTGAGAGGTTAAGTCCATGTTAGTGTTTCTCTTCCTTAAATGCTGTTACTAGTTTATTTCATGAGAAAGACCCAACAGAGCTTCTAAAATATGATCAAGGGTTCTCTACCAAGATATGGTGTGTTTGTTTGTTTTTTTTCAGTGAAATCACAGCAAAAGTGACACATTTTTTATGCTGGCCATTAAAATATCGTTTGGTGGTAGTTCTCCCCACTCAAGTTAATAGTCCTTAACAAAAAAGCCATTTGACAGAAAATACGGGCATTACCTTCAGAGCAGAAATGTAAATAGCTATAATTAGTTTTCTCCCATTTTTCAAATAGAGTACCATCTGGCTTACCCCTTAGCCCTGGAGAACCATTGTTAGGATTCTTTCCTCATGATCCGTTCTCTATCCCGTTCTTACCCTGGAGATATTCCTGTACTTATCATTAACTCATTAGAATGCAATAACCATTACTGTGTATAAAGGTATTTATTATCTCACAGAAGTTGGAGCAAAGTGATCAGAACCAAATTTGTCTGTACCAGGATTCTACAATGTAGCCACAGACCGCGGGCACCATTTGGGATCGGACTCTCTCTCACTCAAAACTTCTGCCAGAATTACAAGATTATGCTGGCACCTAGAAGCCTATTCCAATTGCCTTGTCATCTGGCACAGATTTTGAAGCCCCGGGTTCCTATGCTATACCTCATCAATTCGTGATGCCCCTCATCTCTGCTTTATGTGGCATGAAGTTGGAAACCTACACTGGACAGCTGCTGCTAGACTTCCATTCTAGAGGCTTTCACATTGTACGGTTTCACTCACGGGTTCAGAACGGACCCTTAGACTGGATTCCCACGAAAACGGTCCAGGGAATATAGGAAAACAGGCCCACATACACCATCGTAGTCACATGTGGATGAAACTTCCAAATTGTGGTGTGGAAACAGCCGAGAGAATAACTTCAATAGGCAGGGCTCTCGCCTGGCTGTCAGGCAGAGTCTCCAAATGTCTTTCCAGCTCTGCTCTAGATTTGAGAGCCTCCATATTTCCTACCCAGATTTCCAAGTTGTAGATTTTTAGCTGGAGAGCATTTTAATAATGCCCCCCTCCAAAAAAACCTCATAAAAATGTTTTTTATTTGAAGTGATCCTTCAAATATTTTCTTTGGCCTTCCTAATCTACCTGTCACTTAAATTAATATGGCAAGTGGTGGCACAGGCTTTGAAGAAAACTCAAGCAGGATACAGCACTAGGGATTGATGTAGTGGTGATCTTTTAAATGTGGGGGTCAGGACTCTTTGGAAGATGAGCTAAATTTGAGTCCAGACATGAATGAAATAAAGGAGTGAATACTGTAAGAGTTTGGCAGAAAGATACTCAGATAGAGAAAACTCAACTGCAAAAATCTTGATTCAGTAAACTGAGACAGGCCAAGAAAGTCATATTGCTGGAGTTCAGTGGGTGAGTGGGAAGTCTGGGAAAAAACAAGAAAAATAGTAGGAAACGGGTTGTGGAAGGCCTTGCGGGCTGTAGCAAGGACACTGGATTTTATTCTCAGAAAGGGGGAACCATCGAAAGCTTTCAGATAGTAAAAGTTTGAGTCAGACAATAGAGAATTGAAAATACTATTAATACAAAGCTAAACGCTGTGGCAGAAATATGAAACTTTATAAATAGTCAAAGGGGGAAAACGAGAAGACATCAAACAGAGAAAGAAACACAGTAAACATGATGCTCACAGAATTCACAACACGAGACCAGAGACTTTACCAAACCTTACAGTCATATCAGTAAATATAAATGAGATTGATGTGGTGATATCATGCTCTCCTGGGCCGGGCCTAAGAATAAATATAAATGAGCTTAGCTCATCTTTTACAATAAAAACATTTAAACTGTGACTAAAAATTCCAGATGCGATAAAGGATGGATAAATTGACTATATGTGAGAAAGTCATCATAAACAAGTAAAAAATGCAAATGACAAAGAGAAAAATGTTTGCAGTGTGTATCACAGAAAAATGGGCAACATTCATAATACAAAAAAATAAAACCCTTTAACACTTGGAGAAAAAAAAATAATTCTACAGAAAAATGGATAAAAGACATGGATGAAAGTGGCAAAAATATATAAACATGAGCCTAACATATGAATATTTATTCAACTTCACTCATTTTAAGATAAATGTAAGTTAAAACTCACTGAGATTCTATATCTCCCTCATCCGATTGGCAAAAACCCAAAAGCTGGACAATGCCCTTTGTTCCTAGGGCTGCGGAACACAGCGCCGTCCTGCACCGCCGGCTGACAGGCATGCAAACTGGGAGGAATGCAAAATCCTCAGAGGGCAATTTGGCACAAGCGAATAAATTACATATAGATCTATCCTTGACCCAGCAATGCCACTTCTAGGAATTTATACTGAAGATACATCCTCAGCAGCCCCCAAATACATACGCACAAGCTACTTATGGCAGTATTATTTTTAGGAAACTAGTCAAATGTCTAAGCATAGGAGATTGTATAGGATTTCAAGTGCATATGGGACATTTTATCAAAACAAGACTCTATGCTGGCCAGAAAGCACGTCTCGACAAATTCCCCAAACTGAAACATCCATAGTATGTTCTCAGACCACAATGGAGATAAGCTGGAAATATTGCTAAGAACTGAAAGGTAACTAGAACACATTTCTTCCAATTTGAAAACTAAGCAACACACTACTAACAACCTATGGTTCGAAGGGGAAATCATCTGGAAATTTAGGAAATATTTTAGCTGAATGATAATGGATACAGCATATCAAAGTTTGTGACCTACAGCTAACGCCATGCTTAGAGAGAAATTATGGCCTTGAATGCACACAGTAGAAAAGGAGAAGGACCAAAATCAATGATCTAAGTATCTTTCTCAAGGAGAAAGGTTGGGGAAAAAGCAAAGGAAACCCAAAGAATGCTAATGGAAGAAAGTCAGTGAAGTTTTAAGAATAAGGTACTGTAAATAGAATTTTTAAAATCCCAAAGTTGCCACTTAGAAAAAAAACTAACAAAACTGTTAGATCCATGGGTTAATAATAATAATAATAATAATAATAATAAGACACAAATAGCCAACAGCATAAAGGGAATAAAAGGAATATTATTAAAGATTCAACTAACAAAAAAAATTGGAAGAAAACATGAGCAACATTATATCAGTAACATTAAAATTTTAGATGATATGGACACATTTTTACAAAAATAAAACCTACCAATTGATATAAGAAGAAACAAAAAATCTGAATAGTCCTATATCTATTAAAGCCATTGAATTCATTCATTTTCCTTCAGAACACTACCTATTATTCTACAATTCTGTGCTTATATGCTGGTGTCTCTGGCTAGACCGTGAGCTTCTGGAGGATAGGGACCATGTTTCATTTATTTCTATTTCCCTACTGTTTCAAACATGACAATACTGAAGGTGTTTGGTTATTATTTAAATAAAAAAAGATTTAAATAAATGTACTGATAGAAAAAAGAAAGCAATGTGTGTATCAAAGTCTATCTTATTCAGACACCCCAAGTAATAGTGGTCTCATATATCTGTGGTCTCCCTTTCTAAAACTCCCTGATTTTTTCATCACATTTATTTCTAATCTCCAAATAATACATTTTTAAAGGGAAGGGAACACACACACACACACATACACACACACAGAGTCCTTTTTCTTTAAGAATTTACTTATATTCATCATTGAGTTCCACCCTCAACGTATAGCCCATGAAACAGTGCCAGGTCACGAATACTTGATCACTGGTTTACAACAGTAAGTACGGAAGTCGAGAACGTGGGTTCAGAAATGGGTACGTTGATTTGACCCTGCTGTGATATCCAAGCACGTGCTCAGTAAACTTGCCTGGTGGAGACGACCTGCACCACACATTTGTCATCCATGGCGGGACTAGTGATTGGTCCAAGATGGATTGGACAGAAAATGGGTCATTTCCAGAGATAGTTTTTAAAGCTCTGCCATCAACTATGAGAGCTAAAAAAAAAGAGGCCAACTTCATTATTTTAAAATGAGGAAACTGAGACCTAGCGTTCACCTAATTCCTGATGGCCAAGCTCAGGGTCTTTTCACTATAATGCATTACTTATATTGAGAGATTTAAGGATTTAAAAAAATCTATATTACTATTGCTGCTGTTATTAGCTGCAGCAATTAGAGCTACTGTTAATCCACATTCAACACTGATTAGTTAGAACCACACGAAATTGCTGTTTATGTAGGTGAAAATGGTCAACTATCTATAATTTCACATGGTTCAACTCGAGTGCTGAGAAAATGTCAAGCGTTATAAAGCCTTCTGAGGCATCTGGAGCCAGACTGCTTAGTGTTTGGCAAGTTAACGAAGTTCGCTCTGGGGTCTGTTCCCACACCCATAGCCAGGAGCGGAGAGTAGACCCAAGGGCCTGAGTGGTCTAGCCTTTGGCATCCGCCTGGCAGATAGTCAGCGCTCCGCGACTGTTAGTTCTTCTGGTTCTTCCCAATATCATGTCTTCAATCAGTTCTCAGAACAGTCTCGCAAAGTAGGAATATTTTATCTTCAGTTTACAGAAGAGACTGGAACTTCAAGAGCTAGTAAGACAGTCACATGAACCCTTGTCTGCCCAACTTCAAGCACATTCCCTACGCCTTGTATAGTCGTTTTCAATTCAGTGACAGCTAAATCGAGTTGAATTGCCCCACTGGGGTGTTTCACCAGGACCACCAATATTGGAGAGGACCTAGTTTCTGGGATGCTTTGATAGTCGGTTATGTAAAAGATAGTGCAAACTATTTTATGTTTTGATGAAGAGAATCTGATCTCACCATTAAAAAAAATTTTTTTAAGTCTCCTGACTGACAAGAATGCTATGAGCAATAAATACGCTGATGGCTACCACCCCTGACTTCCTAACAGTGCAATCTTGTAGCAACCCCGAAGGTATTACTTTCCTCTTCTAAAGCGTCCCTAACTCCAGCAGCGCTGCCCTGGAGTGCTGAGAAAGATAACGACGCGGCCCCTGCTAACTAGAATCTGTGCGTTGGACTCGGGCAGCGTTTCGTGTAAGACCAAAGACACACCATCTTTTATTTTTCTCTTTAAATAGAAGAAGTAGCCAAGAAGTTCCTGGGAGAATCAACAAGATCTGATTGAATTTTTCAGAATCTTCCATTATTCTATCAAGTTCACTTGACAGCAAAGGACAAGCTGCCTTTCAAATGTGATAAGTGAATGCAATGCATCAGCAACTCAGAAGGAAAAAGGCGGGTTATTAAGTAGGAACAAGTCTCTCTGAATATATTTACACCAACTCATGGAAACCACTGTCATCAGAAACCTCCATGACAATCTATTTTCTAGTCTCCGCCGCACTTTGAGTTGGACAGATGACAATAAAGTACAAGGCAATTACCTTTGAGCTCTGACATGTACATCATCAGCTCGCACACTTTTATTTTCCCAACACAGCTCGTCCACTCTCAGTGTTATTCCAAGCACCCAAGGTTTATGTCTAGGAAATACAGCCTGCTTGTATAAAGGTAAGGGACCCAGGATTTATTACATATGTAGTGTGTGTATATTAGACACACTATATATGTGTGTGTAAATACATATTAGTTAAAAAGAGCTGGAAGGGCCCTTTGCAGTTAAGTTTTTGTCTTGGGAACAAGAACTCTGAAACTCAGGTAAAAAATGGTATTCAGAAGGCCACATGGCAACCGGGCTTCCAAATGGAGCTTCAGAGGTAAGGATGTAGCGAGTACTCACTGTTTCCTGAGAACTGAAGCAAACGCTTTTCATACCTAAGTTCTCATATCATTTCTACGGTGTTGGGATCCTCATTCTCGTTTGGCTGATGAGAAAACCCAGTCTAAGGAAAGCAGTGCAGCCAATAAACCCCATCCACGGACAAAGTACCGGCGTCGCACGGTTTTCTCCCATGCGCCCGCGTTGACCTGAAGGAACTCACCCCTCATCAATGGTTTTGGCCACGGCCACATTCCAACCATATCACAGTTTTCTTAAACTTTTCTTTAAATTGACTAATATAAACTTTTATAAAGGAAACTTTTTACTGCCACTTAAATCTAAAACAAATATAATGTGTTCTAAATCAAAGGTATTCTTGAAAGTAAATGCAAAAAAAGCAAAGTATCACTAAATTTTAGTTAGATTCTGCTGCTCCCTAAAGACTTTAAATTTGCACCTTGCTCTCTTTTTTGAAAAAGGAGATTAGTAATGATTAGAGAAGTATTATAGATCCATTAACATAAACTGAGACTTAAGGATTGGAAGAGACCAGAGGGAAACCTTTCGCTATGTAGTTCCAGTACCTGATGTCCCCTGAAGTCCTGTCTCAGATCATTTTGGGGTCTGTCCGCTCCTGACTCCTTGCTCTGAGAGACACTGTGGTACCTAAGCACCAGCTCAGGTTCTCTGATGGAGGATCCTCACCTCCTGGAGGCATAGGAAAAGCACTGAATTTTTTGTCTTCCTGAGTTTGCAGGGCCCGAGAATGTGCATTTCTAACACGTTCCTGAGTAACGCTGACACCCAGGAACCATGTCTGAGCCATGGCTCTGGGTCATACCTGGGGAGAAGGCAGACAACATACGGTGGCATGTGTGTGAAAAGTTCACCATCCAGGTTGCTAGTGATTATAGGGATCTGAACTTTTTATTTGATCAGGCGGATGAGGCAATGTATTCTTATGTATTCCTGTGCTGTTCCTCAACTGAGTGAGTTCAACTCTAACTGGCAACGTTGATGCAACAACCTCTGCCAAGAGATACAAACACCTCCTTCCCCCAAACACAGTTTGTTTGCAGGCTGTTGTCTCAAGACTTCCTGCATCTCCAGCAGCAGCCAGCGATCATTAATACCAAAAGCAGAGATTTTTTTTCTCTACACATTAATACATTACAGAGCATTAAAAAAATGATAGTTACCATTCTCTCTCCTCTGGTTCCTGTTAATAGTAATAACTAATGATTATTAAGCCTTCTATAAGGCAGTCATTGCATTGTACTAGGTGATCTCATGGTATTCTCTCCCTCTCCCTCCCCCCCTTTATTCCTGCCCCTCCCCCTCTCTGAGTGAGGATTTGAGAAGCTAAGTAACTTGTCTAAGGTCACCCAGTTACCAAGAAGGAAAACAGGGATTCAAATCCATGTTCAATCCCAATGAGTATCTTTCCTACTAAGCCACACCACTGCTGCTGTTATCACCGCCTATTTACTCCATCTCTCAATAAAAGTGTATTTCATAGAGAACTGAAAGATGAGGAGGAGAAAGGGCTCCAGATGCCTGAATCATGTAGAAGAAAAATGTAAAACAATGTCACTGAAAAAGGACAAATCAGTGCTATTTAATCTGCAATGAAGATCAAGCTTCCTAGGTTTCAGCCAGGATTTAAGAAGGTCTGTCTGAATTTTTGCTTTTAGGAGCATAAGTGGGTAGTCCCAGAAATCCGACCTTTCCCAGTTGGCTCCCGCATCAAGGAGCGTTTTAGCCCCTCTGACAGGGCAAGGGCCATCCTGAGGGCGGCAGGAGAACCAACACTGGGGAACAGCCACGAGCCCTGGACTCAGGTTGCAGTTTTGTCTCAGCAACCCTGACTTCATTTCCCTGGGTCCCAGCTTCACCCCCTGTAAAGCCGGCAGCTGGACTAAGTTTCCTTCCCAGCTCTGCCTGTGAGGACGCAGATTCCTTCAGATGGATTTATTAGCACCATATGCCTCAAGACGATAACACCCATCTTTTAGCATAAGGAGAATATGGTTTGATTGCAAACTCAGCATGTGGGTTTCAACCTTCAGGCTCTCGAGAGCCTTAGACTCTCCCTGTATGTGAGGTTACCTGGCCACAGTCTTTGGAAACATGTGGTAACAACTGGGGGAACAGATCCTGAGCCCTCCAAGGTACGAACATAACTCGGATCCGTACAGAATGACTTTAAGAAATAAATCATCAGATGCATTTTTAAAGAGTCATCAATGGCAATGAAATGACAAATTCAGTAGGTGTTATTAGGAGTAATTATAGTAACATCTCGAAAGAAAACAACATCTGCGATTTGCCTGATTAATGGCCTCATGGAACAGTGCATCTGTTAATGGAATAATACTCCCAGCACTCTTGAGTGTGTGTTTGCAAGATCTGGAAACAGAGGAAGGACTGTTGAAGAAGACAGGAGCAGGGTGCTAGACTGACTCTTGGAGGTCAAGTTCCTCTCCAGAATTTTCAGTTCACTTCTGGCTACTGGGACCAGGATTGTGCAGCAAATTCAGAAGACAAATGAGTTCTACCACATACATAAACGCTTGCAGGCTAAACAACCACCTGCTTTGAGCTTCTAAAAAAATCGACACTTCACCAGTGGCTGGAGATGTTTTGTCCCAGCCTTAACAGTGTGCCAAAGTAGGATTGTCCTGAAGGTGCTCGTCAGGGGCCTCCCTGCATGCACGGGGCTTTTTCTGGGGCGAGTAGTTAATATTCAGGGAGTAAATATATTTTTTCTTAAGCATCAGTTTTCTCCTTTGAACTCAAAGGAGAACCAAAGTTTCCACCTAGAGCTGAAAACTACTGCAATGTGCCAGCTTCAGTTCGTCGAGATGAGATGGGGAAGCAGGGTAATGATGTCACTCTCGGCCTCGAAGCTGCTGTTTCTTTCTGCTTTGAGAACAAGGCACTAACTGCATCTGCTTCCTCAGGCCACACTGGATGGATACGGGATACATTATTTATCATAAAACATATTCGGGTACATTTGAGCTGCAAGCTCTGTTGCATAAAGAAGTAGCATTTGCCATCAGCTTATCCCAGTGAAACCGATCAGAGGAAAACAGAACATTCTGTTACAAAATGAATGTGGCTCTCACCCCCAGCAAGCCACATGACATTTCCAACATGGTGTAAAGAAAGGTAGTTCTGTCCTGGGCCTGCTTAAAACCTGAGAATTGGCGGTCACTGCCCCACTGCCTAGGGAGGGCCGGGTTGCTTTTACTCACCCCAGCAAAGCTGATGTCCCTCCTGAGCGAGCTGCATCAGAAGCTACGGAAAACAGGCCTTGAAAGTGACATCATTTCTCTTGTACGGCTTGACTAAAGCAGCATTTCTCTTTCCTACGGCGTTTTTCATGTCTCTGAGTGTATCTGATGGTGTCCAGGCCAGGGACTAAGCTAACACTGCCTCGGAAACTCCGAGAAGAAGGTGGCCGGGAAAGAAACAACTGGAAGGGAAAAGGGGAAGACAAGCCGCCTCGCTCGGCCATGGAGACAGAAGAATAGCAGGTCTGTGAGGGCGGACCCCAGGCTCCGAACAGTGAAGGTGCTTGTTCTCGGCTGGGCTGTGCGTTCTCACAGCAGCATCACTGTTAGACGTGGCTCCTGCCTAAATTTCTCCTTTCTGTGAATCAGTGAGCCGCCGAGATCAACATTCATAAGCAATCTTCTTCTCTACGAATGGTACAAAAACGACTTTGTCCATTCACCTTTGGCAACGCATGTAATTAAGTGTGAGACAATTATAACCTTGTGGCGCTCCTTGGGGGCCTGGCACATAATTCAGTTGCTGGGTTTCAAGGGCACTTAAGAAAGAAAGAAAAGGCTCTCTGCAGTGACTTTTGTATGCGTGCTGGTGATGAATTAGCCCTCAGAGCTTCAGAAGTCCCATTTCTCAGTAGTCCCAGTTCTTGTCGATTACTGTTTGATTATATAGGATAAGAAAAGTGGTAGCAATGTATTATTACTATGGTTTATATGAATGCTTCAAACATATGGAAATTCAGAATTAGTAATGGGTTTATTGAGAGCTTTGAATCACACCCCAAAAGGAAATGTTCATGTATAATCTTTTTACTGAATTTCCTGTAACTCTGCTAGATGGGGAAAATGTGATGAACCAGTTGCCATATTGATGGGTCGTTATTGTTGGGTCCATAAATAAAAGAGGGGGTAGAACAAGCAGCAAGCCTATTTTGAGGCTAGCAAAAGAGGGGTATTACCAAACTTGAGAATAAAAGGAGGTAGGAAGAAATTAATACAGTATCTAACTTCATGAAAATCTTTCCGTATGATCTTGGTGGGTTGCTAGGGTAATTGTGAATTCGTGGGTACTATTGGATCCTATCAGACTAGTAAGAAGAAACATGGATACAGAAAAAAGGTTAGAAAAGATAAAGCACCCACAACAACTAACATGTGAATAGCTATAACTAAGACACAGGCCACGAATTTTGAAGAACATGAAATTTGCCTAATGCTTTCGATAACCTAGAATCTTCTCAATAGGCACTTGGCATTTCACATTTCTCCATCTGCAGAAGAGAAGATTGCTTTGCAAGTCCTTGTTCCTTCTCCTCCCTTTTCTCACAGTCCTGTGGCTTCTGGGCACGAGTGTGACCTAGACGCACAGATTTGGTTAATCACAGAATGCTAGTGCCAGAAGGTCATTAGAGGTCATTTGGCATTACTTCCTTGTGCTGTGGGCAAGGCCCCTGACACCTATAGAAGTCAATGTCTGCTCAAGGCCACACAGGAAGTGGGTGGCAGAGCTGGGACTACATGCCACAGTCCCTCCGTCCTGAGACCAGTGCTCCTTCCCCCACCACCTCCCCAACAGAGAGAGAGGCACACAGAATTTTGGGACAAGAGGGATCTGTCATGCAAACCCATGATTATGGAGTCCTCAGAACATAGGCTCATTTGCCCAGCTGCCCACTAATTGTAAATAATAACAGGCGTGTGGCAAGTTATTTATATCATGAAGTTGGAATTAAACACCCCTGTCGGGCTAATTAGAACCCTAGTAACAAATAACAGGTAAGACATGCTATGTTCAGTTTTGTTAGAGACGCCATGTTTCTTCTGTCTGGCTGCCGGAACGCCCTCATCAATCACGGTGAGAGATCACACATCACCGAGCTGGACATAAGCCCCCCTTCCCACAGTCAACCTGTCCACACCGAAGTGGACTGAGCCTTTGTATGTGCTTGCCGTTCTCATCGACCTACCATGCCTTTCATATAGTCTGTAGATCGTTCGTGATGTTCATCCTTTCATATTCTTGCTGCCCAAATGGGCCAATGAAAGAAGCAATGGTTGACAATGGCTTTGGACCCCCTGTCCCACTCCCAGGACCACACTACCAGGATGGTCTTCATACACTTGAGACCAGTTATTTGCTACAAGCTGTGTGAATGTGACTGGTGGGGACTGTCATAACATGACTGAGCTCTTACTTTGTGCCGAACACCATGTTAAGTACATTCTATATAATTTGACTCATTTAATTCTCTAACAACCTGAATAAATGACCATAATTATTCCCATTAAAAAATATTACAATTAGTGGGGTGATCACATGATAAGGTATAAAAGTGTCAAATCATATATTATACACGTGGGATGAGTATAACTACCTTTATACTACATGCCAACTATACTTAAATTCAATAAATAGATAAATAAATACTCATGGAACTATTCCTAGTTCCAAAAATAAAATTAATAAAACAAAACACGATCATAAAATTCTTCAAACAAACTGAAATATAACAGAAAAGGTTGTAGAGAAAAAAAATCTTATGATAATGACTTTGATAAGTCAATACTTATTTGTCTTAATTTTAGTCATGAGAAGGTCAAGGGTCGAGAATCAGGGGTGTCGACCTGTGGCTTGAGGGCCACATATGGCTCAGGACGGCTGTGACTGCAGCCCAACACAAAATCTTAAGTTGACTTAAAACATTATGAGATCTTTTTTGTGGTTACATGTCGCAGTGTATTTAATGTGTGGCCCAAGACAACTCTTTTTCCAGTATGGCCCAGAGACGCCAAAAGTTTGGACACCCTGGTGGATGAATCTTCACTAAACAGCAAGATGATGTGTATGTATTTGGAATGGAAAGCAACTTAAAGCCTTTTAGCTGGTTAATCAGATGCAAACACTGGTATAGAAGTAATGAGCAATGGTTGGAAGAAAGGTTGAGCAAATAAAATCCTGAGCAGTTATAAGGTGAGAAAAGCCATAAAACTAGTTCCTTCAGGACGAAGACAAGGGGAGAGACAGCGAGGCAGTTGCCCATGACATCAACCACCTCAGGAAAGGTAACACGACAGAACATATTTCCTTTTCCACAGCTCTTCTTAAGAAGAGTACAGTGTATGCAGTCTGAAAGGAGGTGAGGGGCCTTGCTTGAATACCCTTAGATCGGTGGCTCTCGGCAAGGGATCACCTCCCCTCAATCCCAGAGCCCATCCCTGGTGCTTTTGACAACATCTGGAAACATCTTTGATCATTAGATTGAGTTGGGGGTGCTACTTCATCGAGTGGGTAGAGCCCAGGGATGCTGCTAAACATCCTACATTGCACAGGACACCCTCTTACCACTAAAAATTACCTAGTCCAAAATGTCGATAGTGCTGAGGTTGAGCGATCCTGCCTTAGATGTTTTTGGAACGTCCCAGGTGATGGGTTAAGGAAACTGCAGGACTGCTCTACTTACTAAACGGGGTGGGTTTGGGGAGCCTTGCCCACCCTTGCCCAACCCAAGCCTCACTCTTTCTTCAGGCAGATGTTGAGCAAACTTCTAAAGATGAGCAATTTGAAAGAGTGGAAGTCTCAGACTGGGCCTCCACCAATTAATTTGATTTCTGAGGTAATTTTAGAATACACAATAATGACAAGGAGGAACCTTTCTACTAAATGTATTGAAAGGGCAGGGACAGGCTCAGCTGAATGACAACAGCAACTCAAGAATACCTTCGGGGTATTCTTGGTCCTTTGTCATCAGTTAATTTACGTGATAGTCAGTGTTCCTAATCCAGATATTACACAGTGGTAATGATCTACAGACATATTCTGTTTGGCTTGCATAGACTTAAATTTTAGATTAGTTGGAAGCATTTAAACATCGGATTATTTCTTATAATAAAGCAGATTCTTTTTGTGGAACAAGCCAAAGAACTGACAACCATGGGGATGCATTCCCACAAGTCAAGAATTGGCTATTACTGGCTAGCGACCGGTCACTTGGGACCAGGCACCAGCCTCGCCATTTCCCACCTGGACCGCTTCAGTAGGTTACCTTACCTGTCTGGTGCCTTTAGGAATCTTAGTTTGCAACTTCTGTCTTAAAAGACTGTGCTTATACTCCTTTATTTTTCTAGGGTGACACTAAATAACGCTAATATGTTTTAGAATATGATATGCAGTTTTGCCTAGATTAATTTTCATCACATTAACTTTGCACCATCTTTTGGTCACTTTTGTTTTTATTATAATTTGACTTCCCATGATTTCCTTTCTCCTGACTTTTCTGGTTAACCCGAAGGTGACTAAATAGTGAAGAATAACTCAATGTTTACTCACTGGGATAGAAAGTCATCCCAATTCCCTCTCTACCCACTTTTTTAGCTTACTCATTTTTAGCATATGACACATGAGTGACAATATCCCCAACATAAATATTTTGACCGTCATGTAAGGAAACTTGGCAGGGATAACTTACTGGGATCTGCAGAAAGTGAGTTTCAGAATAAAATCCTGAATACTGATGTTGAAAGTGTTTATAGCCAAAATTCAAATACGCATTTTATAGCATCAGGGCAGGTCATTAGGAGGTCATGGAAGGAGCTCATCATTCTTTGAATGGTAATTTATTCATGAGGAGGAACAGATTAGGTAGTCCTGGTTTTTACACTGCCGACTTCACGCTCTGCAATAGAAGACATTGGCAGTGATTTATGCCCAGTAGAAGAAGAACTACTGAGTTGTTTGTTATGTTGGTAAGGGTAAGGTTTGCTAATCGTACTTGTACAGGATGTGTTCTCAATCTTTGTGAAATCATGGTTCCTTTATACTCTTAAAGATCAAATGAATGCTAATGCATTTTTTAAAATTTATGTGTGCTAGGTCCACCTATGTTTATTGTATTAGAAACTTAAAATTAGAAAATTTTAAAATAATGATTTCTTTAAAAAGGATATAGTCATTACATGTTAACATTTTTATGAAAATGTTTTTCAAAACAAAAATATCAGTGAGCATTTTTCTAAAGCTCTTTAGTATTTGGATTAGGAGACAGCTGGATTTTCACACCGGTTAATGCATTCACTCTACCATACTACGCTGTTTTAAGTAAATGAAGAAGAATCCAGCTTCATATGCACACAGTTGGATAAGGGAGGATCTGTGGATCCTTCAAAGAGTTCTGTAGACGGTGATGGGTATGTTATGTGTCTACATGGCTAAGCCACAGTTCCCAATCCCTCAGTCAAGCACTAGTCTAGGTGTTGCTGTGAAGGTATCTTGTAGGTGTGATTTAAGTCCATAATCAATGGGCTTTACTTTTTTAACAGTTCATTCAGTGTTGTATTTTTTCCATTGTCATTTCCCCTCATACCTTCTTCTACCTCCACCCACCCCCCTCCCACAATCACCACACTGTTGTCCCTATCCATGAGTTCTCTTTCTTTATGCTAAATGAAAGAAGCCAGCCAGAGAAAGAAAATACCATATGATTTCGCTCATATGTGGAATCTAATGAACAAACTGAACCAACAAGCAAAATAGAGACAGACTCATAGACAGAGAGCGGGCTGACAGTTCTGGGGCAGGGTGGGGTGGCGGGTGGAGGGACTGATCAATGGGCTTTAACTAGGAGAGATTATCCCAGATAAACTGTATGGGCCTGAGTCGATCAGTCAGAAGGCATTAGAAGCAGAGCAGTGCCTTCCCTGAAGTGGGAGAGATTCCATGCAGGGACAGCAGCTTCAGTGTGTGCTTGTAATTCCAACCTGACCTGCCCAACGGCCTCCCCTGTGGACGTCACACTTGCCTTGCCAACCCCGCAATCGAGAATCAAGGAAAGCCAATTCCTTGCAACAGGTCTCTTAATACACATCTCCTACTGGTTGTTTCTCTGGCTGAACGCTGATCTGGGGACCCCCTAAGCGTTCTCAAATCACACTTCGAGAAACACTTGGTAAAGAATATACTATATAAAGCCTTTCAGGTCACTTGCCCAATTGGCTTAACATAATAATACTATGGAGCCAATAAGGCAGAAATCATCACTGTTATCCTCAGAGAGAATATTTATCAAATAGCACACATCTGTCAGCAGCTCTCAGTTTTGATTCTGAATTTCTGGTTCCTATTCAGTGTTCTTTATTCTTTAGCACAAAAACCTTCTACGTATGGGAAAATATACTTGCAGATACAGACATTCATATTACTAAATACACACATTCCACCAAGAAATACTTTAAGTAGGTAGGACATAAAAACCTATTTATGCGAACGTGCCTGTTAGTAAGAGCGTACCAAATATTTACCGTGTGTTTATGTCTAATCTGTGAGTGAAAGTGACACCAGAGAAAAGTAGGGCTTTCTTTGTTTAACGGTCAAGGAGTTTATAATTTACCTGAAAGAAATGTGATTATTTGCCCCTGAAAATATGAGATGAGATTTAATGAAGAGGTTCGAATTTTGATTCTTTCCCAGTGCCTTTTTGAACACGAGGCACTATTTCTATAGTGGAAATAGAAAGCTATTTCCACTATAGAAATAGTGGAAATAGCCAGCTATTTCTATTATGGAACAGCTCCCCCTCCGTCTCTGACGCGCCCACGAGTCAGTGAGTTTACAGAAGACAGGGACAATAACCAACCAGTAGGTACTTGATAGTGACCTGTTCATTGAATGACTGACTGAGGATCTAGAGGATGGGTCCAATATCTAAAGGCAAAAAGGAAGAGCAAAGGTAGAAAAGTCGGGAGAAACGCAAAAAACTAAAAAATGAAAAGATGAAATACGGCTTTTAAAGCCAGCACAAAGAAAAGGGAGCCGGAGAAGAGGGAGAGTGTTAAAGAGTAACAAGAGGGTTTTGAGAACCAGTGAAGGGTTTCCGTTTTATGAAAGACTGGCCGAGGAACCTGGGTTCGTTAGGAAGAAGAGTCGGACCAGTATCACAGTGAAGACGGCGCCTTTAGTCAATCAGATCTGGGTCTGAATTCTGGCTCCATCACGTACTAACTACATAATCTTGGATAGATTACCTAACCTCTTTGAGCCTCAGTTTCTACCACCGTAACACTTTGGAGAATTACTATAAAAATTAAGTGAGAAAATGTATGTAAAGTACATTACGTAGTGTCTAGCTAGCAGAGTAAATCCAGCAAGGTCTGGCTCCATAATTATCGATGTTATTACTACTGTTGTTATCGATCCTATAGGCCACGAGCAGCCAATGGGCGGTTTTTGACTGGGATGGTGATGTGGGGTCAGATGTTTGTTGGGAAAGTACATTTGATGTTAGTGAGAATGAATCATGAGGGGAAATACTGGGACCAGAGCAGGCAGTTAGAGGCTCTCCTGACAGTCCAAGTGCAGACAGGTGGCAGAGGAAGGGACCCCCTGCCTGGGGCTCCTTTCACTAGATTGTCACACACACTGTGGATTTGACATGAGTGGTTTATTCTCAACAGGATCGAAAGGTCTGTCCATAAGTATAATTGATGGAAGGAAAACTATAAATTTTATAATCATATTTAAAGCACGTCATTGATCAGAGTTAGAGCAGGATTTTAGAAGTTGAGAGTTCCAACTTTCAGAGGTTGTCAAAGCCTCTGACATCGCTGAGGCATCCAAGTTCTCCCTGCTTACAGGGAAAATTAAAGAGAGGTTCCCAGAAAACTAATCACCGAGGAGACACCAGTCTAGGAAAACAAACAAACAAGCTCTAGATGCTGCATAAATATCTCTGTGTATGTCTATGATCTTGTAAGTTACATAAAACCGAATATGAAATTATCTACTGAACTTACATATGGTGGCTATGCACAGTGAATGAAACCCACCTGTTAGTATCAGGGTGCACTGTAGGCAAGTGCAATTAATAACAGGTAGTTGGAACAGGAGCCACCTAAGAGAACTCACTTCTCTAACCATAATGCTGGTCTTGCTTATGTCTGCATCCGACAAGTAGTAGTGACATATTTTAAAGTTAAGCAAACTCTTGGCCTTCATGTGAGGCTTACTCTCTGTTTTAGAATACATGTGGAGGTGGGCCTCTTCCTGAGCAGCTTGTCACCTGGGAGAATGTTAATAGGATGAATCTCAGGTTTTTCTAAAATTGTGCAATATTAATAATCTGTACATAATTACACCCAAAACACATGGCAATCTCCATCTGTAATACTCTTGACTGACTTGAGGAGGTCAATGACACATTGTGCAGCACATTCAGAAGCATGTATTTTAAAGTGGAATTTCTAGTCTTCGAGTCTGCTGCTGCATATGTGTTTGTGTTTGAGCGCAACCGATGTGAATCCCCTTTTCAAAAGAATTAGGAGTTTTCACTGTGCACTTGTGCAGAAATTATTCATCAGAATAGAAGTGAGAGGGATGTAAAGAAAAAATAAAAGCATTAAGAGACATCGCGGAGTAGCCTTTGTACATGATTTTCTGTTCATTGAATGCAAGTAAGTCACATTGGCTTTCTCGGTGGAAGGGATGGATTTCCTCAGAGCCAAACACGCATTGCTGTGCCAGGCATAAGGATGTCTAACAACACACATTTTCAGTGTAGCTGCTTGGGATGGAGGTGGGGTGAGACTCAGAAACAGAGAGATGGGGTTGTCACTTAGAAATAAGACTTGCCCTAGCTAGCAATGCTAATAATCAGTGTGGGAAATGCTATGACTTCTGGATGAGAGATAACTATGAATTAATCAAGTTAAAGCAATGGAACTTGGGATAAAAACAGAAGATGAAATAGGGCCTCAGATGGTATGTGATCCTATATGACCATATCACTCATAAAGGAAATTGAGACTGAGATCAAGTGGCTTGCTTGAGGTCACAAGTCTAAGTCACTGTCAAGGCTACTTTATAACTCCTTATCCTATGTAATTCTGCTAGTCCACACTGTCTCAGTGAGGTCACTATAATCAGGGTATTTCTACCCACTTTTTCTCTGCCCAACCCAAATCATTTAAGCAAAAAAGGGTGCTTCATTGGCTTACAGAATTGGAACACCCAAAGACCCACATGCTACAACACTGTCACCAGTTCATTCTTTGCATGATTTAGATGGACTTTCTCCACCTGGTGGACCAGATGGTCTCTGGAAACTCCAGACACACATACCGACTCAGCCTAAAAGCCTCAATAGAAAGTCGTTTTTCTGACACATTTTATTTTGCCAAAGTCACAGGAAAGCCTGTCATTGGTTCACTTTGGAATGAGTGCTCACCTCTGGACCAATCACTTGCCACAGGGATGGACATGGATTCACCAGCTCACGTATATCCTCTGCAGCAAGGTCATCTCTTTTAACCTCATGAAATACATTTTTCACAAGAAAAGGGCTAATCTAACCCAAATAGATACAAACAACAAATATGTTTTTATGATTATATATGTTAAGATGCAATCTCGTGGAAGGAAATAACTAAGAACTGACACTTACCCAGCACAGGAATGCCACCAGCTCGGGAAACCGTATTTCTCTTCTTCTAAATAACTTGCGTCGGCATCTGTAATGACAAATATATAGGAAAAATCTCATTTCTGGAGATTGGTTCAGCCTGGTTTACATCAGGATAATTGCTTTCAAACACACTCTTCACATACAAAATATTTTATATTCTTGGCACAGGGTCTGGCATTTACTGAATGCTCCTTCCCCTCCTTTTCACACACAGAGAGTCCACACACAATTGTTAGCTTGATTTGTGCCAAACCACTGCTGTCACCTTTTCCCACCACAGACTGTCACCGCCATTCACCTCCCGGAGTCTCGATTACAAAACAAACTCCCGTAAACTCTTTCATAGCTTTGTTTTCACGGTTTGAGTTTTTGAACGGCACAGTTCCCACGATGACCTACTGCTGCTCTTTGGGATTTCATAGCACACGTTCCTGAAAGTAAATGCTAAATCATATGTTCAAAAGTAAATGCTAAATTTCCTTTCTAATACAAAATCCAATAGCTAAACATGAAAAAAATAACTGAATTAAAAAATTAAGACAAAAGTTTTTCCTGAAAGTTTGGGTCAAAAACGTGGGTGCTCATTATACACGGCAAAATACGGTAATCACAGAGCTGGAGATACTGTGGCGTGTGGCAAAATTAGGTTTCTACAACATAGCCTTTGAGGAAAATCAAAGGCTTAAATGCAGCCCAAATTTTTAATTAAGAAAATATCGGCTGTCTAATTTCAGAGGAGGCCAAAGAAGTAGCGTCGTGGTTCGGAGCTGGGGCTTTTATGTTAAGCAGTGGTGGGACTGCCCCCACATTATAAGTAAGGCCACGAAGGCTTAAAGAGGTGAAGCAACTTGTCTCAGGTCACAGGCTGTAAGAAGTCAGCATATCAACCAGCTCTGACTTTTCCCCATCAGTATGAGAACTAGACGATGCAATTCATCTCCTAGGCTGCTATCATTTATCATCTCCCCCTCAGTCCCTGTTCAGTAAAGAGAAGCTGAGGGAATAGAACTAAACAGAAAAACCATACAAAAGCCTAATTTCAAGATAACTGTACCCATGGGCCAGAAAATAGTCTTATAATTGCCTATTTCTTTCAGTTGGGGAAAGAAAAGTCTGAAAATACTTACTCCCAAAACCCTTCCTTAAAAATTTGCCCTAGTACCTCCTTAAAAAAAATCTCCTGCAAATAACTGGGTTAGAAACAAGGAAGCTTATTCAAAGATGAGTAATCACAAAGAAAACCTCAAAAAACATTGTCCCAGCTGTTGATAGATACTACAGAGAGCAAAGGGGGAACGGAGGAGAAAAAACAGTGAAAATTAATGAGCACTCAACAAAAAAAAATCTTGCCACGGAGAAGATAAAATTGTGACCAGGTTTTCACTGTGAACACAGCACAAGAGAACTGCCTGCTGAAACAGTCATCACTGAAAATCCAGAGATTAAGTCAGAAATCTAAAAGCCCAGAGTTGTATTGTTGCCAACATACAGAATGCAGAAGGAAAAAAATAATGGAGCTGGTTGGTCTGAGGAAAGAAATGGGAGATAAAACCGAAGCCAACACAACAATGAATTTGAAACGGGAAGCCACACAACGAAGAACAGAAACTGCTCACGATGCAGTGCACCGCAGAATACAGGGGTGGGAAAAGCAGGTTTAAAAGGTAGTGAGAAAAACCCCTGACATCTAAGACAGACGGGTTATCCCAGATGTGTACACCTGGGGCCCCTGATGGAAGTGATGGAGCATGGCCAGCACGGGGAATGCCCCAGTCAGTTCCCGGAGGTCAAAGATACAGGGCACTCCTTTGGGCAGCCGGGAGAAAACAATTCACATTCTGGATACAGCGGGGAAATAGCTTCAACAAATTCTGAAAGAGAGGCAGCCTTGCCTACAAAATCCTCAGGGATTGAAAATATGGCTTAAAAATATGATTTAAGAACTTCATTCCCAGCCAAAATACCAGATGCGTTTTGGAATATGCAAGAACATAGAGAATATTATTCTCCCATTGTCTTTACTGAAAAATCCGCTGGAGGGAAAACTTTAGCCCATCCATGATTGTAAAAATCACAGCAAGAAGACTTGTTTTGATGACTGAATAAGACTGAGACTAAATGTTCTGCAGGGATAATGGTTTCAGAGCAGAATATACATTTTTTTAACCTTGACAAAACTCGGGGGAATTAAAGGGACAAAGGAGAAGAGGAAGTATGGCTACAGTGATTTTTCTCACATTGTATGGGTGAGAATGATGAACGGAGCAGAAGTAAAACAAGACAGAAGTAAACACTAGCAAAGAAATAAACTGCAATCGGGTAGTAGCACAAAGGGGAGAAGAGAAAGTTCACTAGTTTTATCATTGATTATAAAAGACAGTTGGTCAATACTATTGAAATAAAAAAGGACCAATAGTTATTACTAATGTTACGGGTAAAATAATTACTAAAACTTAAATATAGACTTTCTAAATCATTAAAACAAATCCGCACAAAAACTGTAACCAGAGACCACTATTAAAGAATGTTAAACTATACTAACAAAAACCCCATGCCCTTTAAATTAAGCAGATCATAAATTTTAATATATATGGCTACCTTCTTACATTAGATCAGTAGTGTTTACATATTTCAACAATCAGTTAGCTAAATCTCATTTAAGTAATTAATGCCACATTTCCCTTGAGGCTTTATCAAAAAATTTCAACATATTAAAAATGACAAACCTTTTTCTTCTTCCCTGCAATTAGGTAAACTTTTTCATTAACCAATCAGCTAAATAACTACACCCAAATCAATGGCAACTTCTTTAATAAAAGTGTCACTTGTTTTCCTTGAAAATGCCAGAAGATGATTATCCTGGGCCAGGCGTACATTTGCACATGAGGTATACTGAATAATAATGATGAGGCTTGTTATTCAGGCAAGAGACAGCAGTTTGTAGTAGGAGGAGCGACGCTGCATTTCCGACCCGCCCCTTTTGGCGTGGGACTGGTGAAGGGAGGTGCATTGGGTTCCCAGGGCTGCTGTAACAAGGCACCACAGACTGGGTGGCTTAAAGAATAGAAATGTGTGGTCTCACAGTTCTGGAGGCTCGAGGTCAAGGTGTTGGTAGGGTTGGTTTCTTAAGAGCGCAGTGAGAGGGAACCCGGTCCACGCCTCTCTCCCAGCTTCTGATGTAATGTGGCAACCTTTGATGGGCCTTTATGTGTAGACACATCTTGATCTCTTCCCTCATATTCACACTGCGTTCCCCTTCTGTGTGTGTCTCCCTGCACACGTCTCCTTTTCGTAAGGACACTAGTCGTAACGGATCCGGAGCCCACCTGATTCAGTATGACCTCATCTTCGCTAATTACACCTGCATGGCTATTTCCAAATGAGGTCACATACTGGGGCAGTGGAGGCTAGGTCTTTACACAGGAATTCCGCAGACGATTCAACCCGTAGCAAGAGGGAAGAGAAGGTGTTTGTTCTGAACTGGTGAAGCAGACTATCCAACCTGTCAAAGCAGACAGACACAACCAAACTGAATACCAATGAAAGTCACATTAAAATTAGGTGCCATTGTTGGTGTACATGTTGAATGTCCCTGGCACACCTTGAAGGACCTCTACCCATTGAATAGGTAATTCTGCTTAGTGATGTGTATCATTGGTAGGAAAGAAGGCAGACGAGTATATTAGAGTATGAGAAGAACTCAGGATCCTAATCTAAGCACCTTGAAACTAGGACATCTAATAAGTGATGGAGATACCCCCACATTGTTAAGACTCTCCATCTAATAAGTGATGGAGACATTCTGGAATTGTTTTAAAACTTACTGACAGTTCCCTTTGCTCGTCAATCATGTCTGGCCCAATTCACAGCTGCTGGGCTGTAGCACATCTTCTAGTGTCTCAGCTGGACTGCCGACGTCTCACAGAGACACGCGTGCTCTGTTTCTGGGCCAAAACATCGCAACCATTCTTTGTTGGTGACAAAACGTGTAGGTGGGGGTGGCTGGACGCTTCACTTGTTGAAATGAACTCAGTGTGTGTAAGAGCAAAAAACTTTTATATCGTCCAGGTAAAAGAAACTCTTCCTTGCAAATTTCAGCTTTAGTTAATTGATCGATGTTTCCGAGGTAGAGGGACGATTTGAAAAGAGTCTTGTGCAGTGCGAGGTAAGGAGTGACGCCACTTAATAGCAGTAATACAACACTGATGTCTATAATGAGATTTTTCTTAGTTTCCTCTTGTATTGATATAATCAAGACACTTGGCTATTTCAATCTGTGTCAGTATGATTTTAGTCCTTAACGCCTTCAAACCTCTCTAGTAACACAAAGGAAGATGTCACAGCTCAGAGTTTTAGGTAGTTACCATTGTTTACTTGGAGTGGGATATTATATTTATTTTACCATTATTTTCTAGTTATGGCAACTGATATTAATATTCCATATATGAAAGGCACAAGTTTTTAAAAGAATAAATTTCAAAGTTCATTTTAAAAACTACAAAATAAATTATAGCCACACAGTTAAGCCAAAAGTTGAAAGGTGACACATGCAAATGACTAAAATTTGGGAACCAGTGAATTCATTCATTTATTATGAAGGCATTTGCATACAAGAATGAAGTACTCCACTAGATGCTCAATAAGTATACTTTGTTTGGAGGAAAAGTGATACTCTGCCCACAAATTTGCATGTTTTAGTTGGGTAGAAAGCAAAAACCCAGAAATCCGACAAATCTCTCTTTTGCTGGGACAGAGCTATGGCCAGACTCCAGCCACGTTTGGAGATGGCGGCTATGCCCCTTCCTTCCTTTCTGTTTTTATTCCTGGCTACCCTGTTTTGCATTATCTTTGATCCCACAAGCCACCACTGATCCTTTTGGGAATAGGCAGAGTATATAAAAAGGGAGGTGATTAATCAGTTTTTGTTGAATAAATGAATACCTAAGTAAATGAATAAGTAAACAGAAAAGCGATGAACTGAGAATTGCAGAGCCCTGATTGTTCTCCGAGCTCCTGTTTTAATGAGCAGAGATGATTCTAACAAGGGAGGTAGCCCCCTGCATGGCCCAGATGGAATCGGCAAGTCTGAACGAGCAGGAAATGAGAGAAAAAGCAGTTCTTCAGTGAGTGTCTGTCTTCTCCCCAGATGTGTTTGCAGTGCTGGCTGATAAACCCACATACACAACGAACTCAGAAAACGTTCGGGCGTCAGAGGAAGCCAGAGTTTATGGTCACCTCGGTTAAACTTTGGGATGAACTGTACTGATTCCTAATTTACAGGAGCCATGCAAATAAAAGTCTTGGCTGCTGGTAGAAAGTTATAAAATTGCATTTGAGTGGCAACCCAGCCTGAATTAATAAGAGAGAAAAAACATGACCTGTCTTTGTTCTCAGCTCAGGGAGGACATCAGATTCACACTGAAAGCTCTTCTGGGGACAGGAGAAAAATCCCGAGTGGCCTTGTGAGAGTTGTTTTCATCCTAGTTGATGGGATGAACCAGAAGCCATTGGAGAAAATATCAGCTGCAAAGAGACACACTGGACTGAATTTGCCCATTGTTCTTGGCTCTCCGGCTATTAACACTTCCTAGTTTGTAATCAGCAATACACATGTGTGTCTGCTCTCTCCTCCCAACCTGGAGTCTCCCCGAAGGCAGGACCTACTTCCTGCCTCACTTTTGTACTGTCCACAGTGCTAGTACCTATTATTTGAGGCACAGTAGGTGCCCAGTATGTACTGGCTAAATGCATGAATGAAAGCAGACATTTGAAAATTGCTACAGCTGCTGTAGAAATGCTTTCCACAAATGTGTGAGTACTTGCTATGAACCAGACACTACTTTTAGCCGCTGGAGAAATTAAAAAAAAAAATCACTTTGTCGGCCTTACTTCTGAAGACATTTATAAACCCGTGGCAGAGATAGCAGAAACACAAGTAACCTTCAAACAACTGAGAATGTGAGCAACGAGGGGGTAAGGCAAGGGTTCTGTGGGCACACCGGAAAAGAGGAAATGGATTTCAGCTTTGGGGGTTGCTGAGGTGGGGGTCAGGGAAGGAGCATTTGATGAAGGCTTGGAAGGACGATATTTAACAGGAACAGAGAACTCTGGAGAAGGATGTCCCGGGGAAAATTATACCAGAGGCAAAATCAGGGAGAGGTTATACCAGAGATGAAATCTGGAGGTGGGACAGAAAAGAGTGTGGTTTGGGGTACTGGGTGGTTTAGAGGGGCTATAATCATTTTCAGAATGCAGGGGTGTGTGCGTGTGTGCGCATGCATGTGTGTGCATGTGTAGGGATGCATGTGTGTGTGCATGTGCAGGGAGACAGGAAAAGAATCAAGGAGTTAAAGACCATCTGGGCAGAGATTTCACAGAGCCTTAAAAACTGGGAGAAGCTATTTGAATTTAACAGAATAATAAAATTGTCAAGAAGAGACACGGCCCCATGTAAGCTTCTCTTTAGGACCCAGACACACCAATCAGTTGATGTGACCAACCAACCTAGGGAGGGGCTACTAACACCCTCTCCTCTGGGGCATTCCTTCCTCTTCCAGGTATGATGGGTGCACCACCCAAAAGCGGGCTTCAGAGGAGGATCGCTCCTGGAAGGAGTGGCTGCCAGCTGAACCGTCATCCCCAGTAAAAAGAAGGAACACTGTCAAAGAGAGAGTCCTTCTAAAGCACAAGGCCCATCTGTCTCTATTTCGGGCGGCTATGTATTTATTTATTTTTAAAAAGCTATCCTTGAAAGTTTGCCACTCAAGAGAATGACCTCAGTGTTTACTTTCCCCTTCCAGCAGGAAATGTTTTCCTGGACAATCAAATCCCCAGAGTTGATGAGAGAAAGTTCCACTTCACCAAGGAATGTCGGTCGGTAAGGGCGGAATGAGTGACAGAATGAGAAAAAGCACTGGGCAGGCTCCAATGTCATTGATTTGGGCATGAATTTCCAATTGGTGTTAAAACGACCAGGTGGCTAGAAATAGAAGCAAGTAATGAATAAAACACGAGTAGGATCTCATTGCTCTTCTGCTCAAAACACAGCACTGGCCCCCATCGGACTGAGGAAGAGCCCAAATCCTACATGATGTCCCCAAGCCCTCACACCCCCTACCCCATTCCTTCTCTGACCTCAGCCTCCCCATGACCTCCTCACCCCTCCAACTGCAGCCACACCAGCCTCATCACTATTCTTTGGACAGACTGGTCATGCACCCTCCTGAGGGTCTTTTATTCACTGTCCCCTAGGTCTGTATTGCTCTTCCCCCAGGTACCTGCGTGGGTAATTTTTCCTGACACAAGTCCCCATTAAGCCTCAACTTCTCAACACAAACACCCTCCCCACCCTTTGCCAGCCCCAAGCATTCCCGCCCTCTGCTCCCAAACTCTCGGCTTTTCCCCCTTGGCACTGATGAACTGCTAACCTGTGATACAATCTACGTACGCTGGGAGGCAGAGATTTTTGTCTTTTGTTCTCTGCCCAAAATCTTCGGCATCAAGAATAGTACCTGGAATGCAGCCGTTGCTCAAATATTTGTTTACTGGGTTGACTAGAAGGCGAAGGGAGGGGCGTCTCGGGTGACCCACACTCGGTAAGTGGCTCCTGCCGAGTCCACCTGTGTATCGCCCAGCACCGAGCCCAGGTGTGGACTGGCTTGGATGTAAAGGGGCAAACGTGGCCCATGGGCATTCACTACCATAAGTACGTGAGAAGTGGTGCCTAATTGGAAGTTAATGGAAATGTATTAATGCTGAGAAATTAATGAGCTCGGGGAGAAGAAAATCAGCATCTCTGACAAGGGAATCTGCTAGAAAACCATGAACGCCGCAGAGGCCAAGAGAGGGGCCAGCGCCAGCTGCCAGACTTGAGTTTCTGCGTCCAGATCCAGAAGTTTTGCTTCTGAGAAACTTCATTAAGCAGCCAGCGGAATTCTCTCAATGCCAGGCAGCTTGTTTCAGTGGTCCTCATCTTCATAAGCCATTCTAGAAACCGAGAAAGCATGTTTCATCTGGCCAGGGATAAGGAGTCTGCTTCTTGAACCTAGAAGGACCTTTCTGTCAGGAGGGCGGGTTGTTAGGA
This sequence comes from Micronycteris hirsuta, assembly GCA_004026765.1. Classification (NCBI taxonomy): domain Eukaryota; kingdom Metazoa; phylum Chordata; class Mammalia; order Chiroptera; family Phyllostomidae; genus Micronycteris; species Micronycteris hirsuta. The sequence goes on from PVJI01007113.1 coordinate 54,824, forward strand.
TGGTATCATCCTAACAACTCAGGAAGCCGAGGGGAGGAGGTAAGAGTCAGCCGCCCTATCCCCATGCAGGCTAGAGAGCCATTTCACTTTCCCTTCTACGCCTGGCTGTGTTTTCCTTTCTTTCTAGAATTATGACCTTTCATGTTTTCCATTCCAGTGGTTCCTCATTCCCGAGGCCAGGAATGGGTGTCCAGGTTCTGCAGTTCTGTGAGCACTAAACGTTATCTCTAGATTAAATATCAGAGTTTGTATACACATATATTCTATTTTTGAGATGTAGGTGGTCCTGGGAATGATGAAAAATGGATCTTATTAAAAGCGGTACTGAATTCACAGTGTAGTTTGTTGTAGCACTGATAACACAGTAACCTTTTGTCACAACAGCTAAAATTCATAAAAACTTGATAGTATTATATTAGTAGGCAAAATATTCTGTAGGAAAAGATAGAGTGGGGATAAATTACATATCTAGATCAAGTTCATCATTCACTTCCTTTATATGAAGGAGACCCAGAGCGACAGAGAGACCTCAGGGTCTCATGGTGCGTGGCTGAGGCGGACGCAGCATCCTGGGTGCCCAGTGCAGAGCTGTCTGAACACCCACGCCACCCTGCCCTCATCCCCAGTGGACCCTCATTGAACCTCTGAGTCACTTGTCTCTTCTGTGAAATAGGAATAATACATGCTTTGCAGAGGCAACTGAGAAATATCGATTAGATGCTTGGAGATATGCCTGATAACACGTTTAGTCCTTCGTTATTTTTCTCTAGCTAATGTACCATAAAATAGAGGGAATTTTCAATGATTATTTTTATAACTATTCGTAATTATTTGTTTTAATCAGAAAAATTTTAAATTTATGTGCCCATTAATGAAAAACAGTAATCTCTAATGAATCAAATTGGGCCCCTTCTCTGAGCGAGGCCTTCCTATGGCTTCTCATTGCATTTAGAATAAAACTTAGTCCTTCCAAGCCCTCCCTAGACTCTGATCTGGCTCCTGCCTAACCCTCCAGCTGTGTCCTCAGGCCCCTCTTCAAGTCTGCTGTCCCCTGAGGCCTCAGTTTCTTTCCTGCCCCTGGTCCTTAGCATCTGCAGATGACCTAGCCCAGAACCTTGTTCCCAGGCTTCCCCAAGCAGTGGGCTGAGAAAGTACCTGCTGCCAACTCAGTTGTCCGCTTCCATTCAAGACCATTCTTTATACTTTACAGCCACGAGAAAAACAAAAACACAGTTTTTGTCACTGCATGCCTTATGTCTTCCTTCATAAGTATTTGTTTACCTGGATATAGCCAGTCCCCCTTTCTGAGCTGTGAGCGTTATGGGGCACGGAGCCCGGCCTGTTCAGCCCTTGCCTGCACACAGAGCCACCCACGCAGAACCTCCCTTTGTTGGACTTCTCTTGTCGGGTGCCAAAATCATCCCCAATGAGCCTTAGTTCCGATTTCACAGGGGTGAAACCAAAGTGAGAGTCGATATGGAAGCATTTGTATTTACAATAAGGAATATCAAGAGATGCAGCTGCTTCTTCAGAAATGAGTTATGGAAAAAAATGCCCTGAGCACCCACTCCCAGAAGAAAGGCACCCTGGGATTATAACACTGGTGTGTCTCATTATTGAAAATAAGAAGGTGGGAAAAGGAATGAAAATGCAGTCGTGCAGAAAGCTCTTGGGGCAGGGTGGTGGGGGCGGGACTATGAAGGGGCACGGGAAAACCCAGGGCGGCGGTTTGTCCGTCAGCTTGGCTATGAGGCCTTCACAGGTGTGTACGTCACAACCTAGGTTGTGGACTTTAAATATGGACTGCTTATTGTCTGGCAATTACACCTCAGCAAAACTGTTCAAAGCAATAACAAAATCATATAGAAAACAACAGCATCCAGCACAACCAAAGGGCAGGTATGGTTCTCAGCTCAGAACGGAGCTTTCTACGAGTGACCAGGGCTGAACGGAGAGGGACGCTACCCCAGGAATGCTTTGCAAATGCCATGGACTTTCACGTGCCACCTTCTACCTAAGCTTCCCGACGTCCCCCTCGCCCCAACTGCATCTTCCCTTCCTCATCTGGGCTTAGTACTTGCATGCATACCTTCTACGTAACACCCATTCTTGCTTGCTTGAGGTAGAGAACTGATAGTCTCCACAGAAGTACAGGGGTTTTCACATAATTTCACGAAAAGGTCCTTAGGCTTCTCGCTTAGTTGTGAATCAGATCAAGGCCTGACCTATATTTTGTTCCCCGGGGTATCCACATCCACAAGAATTCATTCATTCAGTTAAAAATAGGTTGTGCTTGGTTCTAAGCACTGGGCTGAAGGTTGAGGGATTTAGTAATGAAGACGCAGACAAATCCTCGCTGCTTCCAGCTTACTCAAGCGGCAGCCAATAAACACGCAACAAAACCTTGTCACACCAGGAAGGAAACATACAAGGTGATGCTATGATGAGTAATTAAGGGCTGACTTTAGATATGGCAGCAGGTAAGGCCTCTCTATAGAAATGATATCTGAGCTGAGACTTGGAAGTATGGGGATTAGGTCGGAAGCACATGTATCAAATATTTGCTTTGGAAATGAGTCAGCTGGCTCAGCCGTTTCTGCATCTCTCAACAGGTCTTGTGGATTGCTGAAGACCAATATATTATTGAGCTTCATTTAGACTGTAGGTTACTGAGCTGCTGTCATCTACAAAGGATGATGTCTTATAGACTTCACCCCACTCAATCTCCCCTACAACCACATGCCAAAGTCCTTTAAATAAACGACCCACATTCTGCTGACGAAGCAAATGTTCAGTGAACTTGCCCAAGGTCACACGGCTGGTGAGTAACAGAACCAAGAACCGAGATCAAAGCCTACATGTGTTGAACAAACTCCAAAATGCACCTGCTTCCACTAATCCTGCAAGGAGTGAAGGTATGAGATCATGTACAAAGGGGTTTAATGAGAGAATTAACTAAAAACAAGCATATGACTGTCTATAGAGCGGACACTGATAATCAAATGTTTTACAGAGACCATTTTTATCCTCTCCTAAGTGAGGTGAAATTCTAAAAAAAAGAAGACCACTTTTATAAGAAAAAATGAGACGTCTCACTGCTTCAGCCAGACCTCGCATACAGGCTAAGATGTCCAGAAAATGTTCTTGTGAGTCGAGATAGTTCAAAAGCGTTGACTTGCATCCCATTTCCCAGACTGGCCTTGTGATTGATGTGCTACATGACCTTGGAGGAACAAACCCACCACGCCTGACGTCAGGGTCCCTAATGACGCCCACGCTATCGAACGCTCGGCCAGGAGGGGAACCGTGGCAAACGTGTGGGTGAGGACCTGCGGGGTCGAAGCTCCCTGAAAACGGGCGCCTGTAGAGATGAAGAACGGCCGTGCAGGACACAGTTTTGAAGTGTGCTCTGGGGGAAAGGAAGGGAGCTCAGGGTGACGAAAAGAGAATAGTGACAGGGCACAAACGGAAGGCGACGGAAAGAAAAATGGGGGCGTCTTTGCTTTTCCCAACTGGCCATAGACTCTTTGACGGCAGTGCCCAGGTTGTTTCTAATTTATCTTGTCCTGGGAGGGCCTGTCAGAGGGCCCTCGCCTATATTAGGTAATGAGACATCTGATTGGTGAATCATTTGGAGCATTCTGGGAGATGGGGAAGGACACTGTTACTGCAAAGACGCGGTGGCTGATCAGTGATAGATTAAACCAGGACGCAGAACCAGATGAGTAAAGGGATCCTCGGTGTCAGCTTCAGGAGTTTGTCCCCAGCAATCAGCGCGGGCACACTTCATGTGCGGGGCATACACCGGAGGGTCAGTCCGCACGTGATGCGTGCGTGAGAGTACAGGCTGTGCGTGTCCGTGGGAGGCAATATTTACTTCAGAAGAGAAATGGGACCCGTCCACCTACCGTCCATATGACACGCATTAAGCACCCACTCTTTGTACTGTTGGACACAGGAGACAGAATCTTGAACAAAACAAATCTGCTCTCTTGGAGCCGAGAACCTATTAGATCAACTACTTTGCTCCCCCAAAGTAGTATGAGTAACTATAGTAACAGCGGTAGCAATGGCTGGGAGGTCTGTATTTGCCCTGTGACATTTTAAAGAGGAGGGAGTCTCAGACACCATTCTGTCTAAACATTGTCTTACAGACGGGGAGGCTGAGGCTCACCCGCTTGCTCAGGGCTGGGTAGCTCGTTTGGGTCAGGCCCACGCCCAGAACCCGGTCTGCGGACTCAGTCTCCAAGTCACTCAACTGGGCCTCAGAGAAGCCTGTCCCTGTTCTTAATGCAGTGAGACAGAGGTGGTGGCAGGCACCGGGCCTCGAAGGCGTCTTGCATGGAGTCCTAGGTTCACCATCCCGAGCACATGAAGAGGCCTGCTGGAAGCAGGTCTCACGGGCTCCGACTGAGATGCTTTTTTTGTCTGTGCTTCAGGTGGGCTCCACGGAGCCATTGAGGGGCCAGGACCACAGAGCCCCTTCCCGGTAAACGGAAAACTTGTAATAACAAGACTCTGCCCTTCCCTGTTGCACGAAAGGCTAACCACCTAACCACTTCATGGCCCGCACAAACGAAGTGTTACAGAAGCCTCACTGAAATGTTAACCCTCATTTGGTTCTCCCACTCAGCCCGGTGCAGGAAAAGGCCAGGCATCACTTAAGGAGTCTCGTTGCACGCGTGACGAGGCTGCCTGGCTGCTCCCTGAGGGGACCCCACTTCCAACAACAGAAGAACAGGGGCAGAGCGTGGCCCCACCTGCCCACCCACCGTTTGTCTTGCTCAGAGAGGAGGGTGGGGTGCTGGGAGCCACAGGTGTCCCAGGCCACCCCACAGCAGGGGCTGTGGGGGCCGTCTGTTCAGACCAGGAGGCCACCCCTGACTAGTGACACGGTTCGTGTCTGCGTGGTGACACACAGAAGTTGATGTCCATAGGGCGGCCTCACCTGGCTGCTCTTGTCACCAGAGGACTGAGGGCCTCAGGCACCACTCCAGCGCTTTCTCCCAGGATGAGGAAAGATCCCACTTTTTTTTAAAATACTATTCAGGACGCTAGCATGGTTTCCAGCTTTATAAAGGGGGCTTAAGTTCAGAAGCTTAACAGTATAAAGGCTCTGCAGTTAGATGCCAGGCGGGGTTCCAGCTTCCTCACTGAGCAAGCTATTTAATCTCTGTGAGCGTCACATATTTATCTACAAATAAACGGATTAGTATGACCTACACAATAGGGTTACTGCGAGGAGGGGATGAGGCAGCCTAGGTGAGACGCTTACAGCAATGCCTGGTGCTTAGCTGTCATCCCACACGCGCTGGCTTTTCCTTTCCTGGGTCTTCAGTCTAGACGTGAAGGAGAGATGGGCAGACAGCCCGGAGAGGTGATCACATTGGCTTCCTCCTCTCTCTCTGTATAGATATACACACACACACATACATGCATATATGTGTGCATACATGTGTGTGTACACACGTATATATGTATATACAGGGTAGGGCGTGTGTAGGTTTAGAGTTGGGAATACACAAAACAGAGTTTCTGTATTATTACTTATTAATTGTTGTATTCCGTATGAACCATTGTAAACCTACTTTGGCCCCACTCTGTATATACATGCACACATCTACTTGTGTGTGTGTGCGTGCGCACATATATGTGTGCTTGTGTATCACTTCCATTAGCTGCAATATATATTGTAGCTAACGTGACACCCCATCAAGCCTGCCAGCCCAAATTGCAATACATACTTTGCCAACATCAGCAAGAGAGAAGGAAAGGGATGAGCGGATTCTTGAATTGCAGACGATAATGTGCCTCTAATGTTCTGAGGGGTGGTTGGCACGTCGCACGCACCCTGCAAATGACGGCTATTATCATCTTAAGAACTCGTGGGCTGCTGGCACTGCTGCTGCCAGCATTAACCATGTGTTTGTTTTCACGGAGACCTTATGCTTCCCTTAGGGGCCGTGCGATGTCAGGCTGGATGCCCGTGGCGTCCAGCTGCGAAACGCAGAAGGCGTAGAATGACAGCTAGAAGGGGACATGGGGGACAGTGAGACAACTTCCTTCTATTTCTCAAATGGGGAAACTGAGGCCTAGAGAGAGGAGGAGATTCCTTAAGGCGAAAACAAAGTGACACAAAGCATTAATATGTGGATGAAATTCCAACAAGCTAGAAGAAAAATAACAATGAATAGTTATTGAACTCTGGAAGGGGTATTATACCAAGTGCTCATGAGAAACCTATAAATTAGGAACTACTGTAAGTCCCATTTGACAGATAAGTAAGCTGAGGCTTAGAGAGATCAAGAAAACTGCCTGCTGTCAGAGAGCCAGTTCGGTTCCATAGCCTGTGTTCTAGATTATAACACTCTACCGTACATGTAAGTCTTGAGAGTGAAGTTACAGAGAGCTAATGCACTACAACACTCAGCCATTGCTGAAAAGTCTTGGGAGATAGTTTGGCTTTGCTTTTAATTATTGTATTCCACATGGATAACTGTAAACCTACTTCTGCCTCACCCTGTACATACATGTCTACATTTACTTTGTGTGTGTGTGTGTACACATACACATATATATGCACATACATGTGTGTGTGTTCGTGTATCACTCACATTAGCCTCAATACATACTGTAGCTAATGCGATACCTCGTCAAATCTGGCAGCCCACACTGGACTATGACACAGAGAGAAGTAAATTATTAGCTGTTAAGTCACTGAAAATTCAAGATTTGTCTGTTGTGCACTTACAGTTAATTATCCTGCCCCAAGCATTGACAGAGTGAATTGAAATCATTTCTGGTTCACCTCTCTAGGTTTTATCTTTTAACAAAATAAGTCAGAACTAGAAGGGGAGAAAAAAGGATACCTACTGAGAAATGACCCTTTCTGAGCTCTCTGGCCCCAGCCTGGGCCTCTCTGGCAGACACCCCTTGTGTTTCCTTGACAAAGCCGTGCAGTGAAGATGATCACCACAGAAGGTAGAACCTACCTCTACCTTTGGTTGAGTGTTCACTTGCTTTGGCGACCGAAACAGTCAGTGGAAGATCATGGATTCAAACCAAGGAGGACCTGATTTGAAAGCCGCCACTTGGGCTCCAGATCTCAGTGCCCGTGAGTGAAGCTGCTCTCCTGCCTCCAAAGGACAGGAGCCTGCTGACAAAGCTCATTTGTCTCTCCCTCCCTCCCTGTGTCCCCCAAGGAGCCAGGGCCAGCCTGGTTTGAGCATCACTTACTCTGTCTCCGCAGAAAAGCAACGGTGATCTGAAAGGCGTGCAGGCCGGGAACAGAGAACACCCTGGTCACCTCCCAGCTCCCAGCGTGAGGGGACTCTGGTTATCATCATGCTAATGATTTTGCTAATTTTATTCCATTCATCCCCATCAAAGGCTCTGCTGAGAAGGGAGCAGGCAGTGCAGGTTGATGCTTATTATTTATTCCCTTGTTCTTCTGGCCCTGAACTCTTAAAGGGTCCAGCCCTCTGTCAGGTTTGATGCGCTCCAAGTGTTGACCCCAGCTTCCTTCTAGCCTACCCACCACCCTCTGCTTCAAGAAGGCTGGTCTCAATGTAATATATTAAATACTAATCTAGTATCTACTCTGTGCCTGGTACTATGCAAGGCTCTGGGGACTGAATGGTGGACACAAAAGCAAGTATGGTGCCTGCTCACCTCAAGCGGCCCATGGCCTCATGGCAGTCAGGCTCAGGCAATCGCAGTGCAGCCTGCTGGGGGAGGCAGAGGGGGCTCTGGGGGCCATGGCAGAGGCCCTGGGGCCGTAATGGTTAGGAAGCCTTTCTCAGCATCCTAAGGAGCCAATTTATTTGGCAAAGAACTAAAAAACCAGTTACTGCAAGAGGTGAGTAGAATAAGATGCAGCATAGATGAGCTCTTCTTTTGGAATTCCTGGTTCCCAAACTGGACCTGTAGCTGCTGGAGGCTCCTAGACAAGAGATAGTGTGGTGAGAGAGGATTCCGTCACATCACTGCCCTTTATGTCTTGGGCTTTTATCACCCTTCTGGAAGGACTAAGAACAACAAGACAAATGTATCAGTCTTTCCAGGCTCTTCAAGTTGGTAGGCAACAATGAGACCACATTCACGTCATGCGGATAATGCCGATTTAGTACCCAGCTGTCCACCTAAATATTCTCTACCACTAGCTCCTCAAAGTGCCCCTTTCTCACAGAGCATCTAGTGCAGGTAGGGCCAGTGGTCACTACCTCCTCACCATCCTCTCCCCTTATACACCTGCCATGCACCTTCATTGCTGTTAGTCCCTCAGCCTAGAAGTCCACCACTGTGCCCCTTCTGGGTTTACCCTAATTCTGCCCACTTCAAGTCTCTCCTCTCCCCCAATACTTTTCCATGAAGCCTTCTGGCCACTCCAGTTTGCATCCTTCTCTCTTTCTCTTCCTCCCAAAGACATACAGTCTGGCCTTTGGAAAGTATAAAATCCTAAAGGACATTCTAATTGAAATTGTCCTGGTGAGTATTAAGCTCTTTAGGGCAGAAACTATGTTTCATGTACCTCCTATAAACTTCCTAATACTTGGTACAAGGAGGGTCACTCAGTAGGCACTCCCTAAAAATTAATTGGTTGAGCGTATGTTCAAGGCATTCAGTTGGTACTTTTTAACTAGTTTTTGGACCAGTGTATTATTATGTGTAGAGAAAAAGGAGGCAGAGTGATCCGGGATGCAAGTTGCCCTTGATTCTAACAGATGTGGGAAGGAAATGGCCAATATGGTGCCAGATACTTTGGTAGGTACTTTGTCTATTTTTGCGTGCAAAATACTTGTTTGCATACATTGTCCTGGTTACATGTGATAAGCACCCTCTGAATTGTCTTCTATTATCTTGATTTAACAGATGAAAAATAACACGACACTGAAGAATGATTTGGATTCAACCGATACCAGAGCCTTGGTTTCATCCCATACCATACTGGTTTCCCCACTGGACATGCCAGGGATGGTTCCTGGTGACCCGGTCCCGGGTCAGTGCTCTCTACAAGGAGCCTGGTGGAGGGCTATAAGGGGCTTCTGCAGACCCATCTCTAGAGCTAGTCAGTGTCCTGAGTCCAGGAGCAGGGTGTCCTGTTAGACACGGTGTGTGACGGCACTGTTCCTGATGGAACGGCAATGGACCCAGTGCACATGTGCTGGTCTGCAAAGCACCTATCAGGTCTACTATTTCAACATGTTAATGGCTGATATTAACTTACGTGGCTTACAATCACTTCCGTTTCTGCTTTTCCTTATAAAACGGTGAAGTGGTGTGAACATACTCATCTCTAATTAGGAGGAAAATAACATAGCAGGAAAAAAAACTAGAAAAAAAAAATCACAGAGGAGTGTCAGGTTCCATCTCGGAGGCCTGAGCTGACCAGCAAAAGCTGCCATCTGCGCAGTTAAGAACAATGGTCAGGAAGCGAAGAGATCTCACTTCCAAACCATAGAGTGTTGCAGTAACCTTGAACAAGTCACTTCACCTTTGGGCTTTAGCTCCTAAATTTGTTAAAAGCAGGGACCAGGTAAATTAAAATCCAAACTCATTATAGCCTAGGAGGCCCTAGATGACGTGGCCTTTGGCATTTCTCCCCGTGCCCCTCCTTTGCCCTTGTCTGCTGTTCTCTGGCCACACTCTTTCTCCTTTGACTCTTGCTTGACTGGCTTGAGCCATGGTCTTTGTGTTGGCTTCTCTCTCTCTCTCTGAAGTGTTTTTCCACCATCTTCCCTTCCATATGAGACTGGTTCCTTTTGACATTGAGGTTTCAGCTCTGACAGGCTTTTCCTGTTTTACTCAAAATGTTCCCATTTTCTAAAATCTCCCTGGTCTGTATGTATATTCTCAGTCTCTTGCCAGTAGAAGGAAAGCTCCATGAGAGCAGGGACTGTGTCAGTTTTTCTCCTCCATGCTCCAGCCCCTATTTGGAGAACAAAGTCTGCTACACAGCATGTGCTCGCTAAACACTGAGTGGCCAACTGAATAATAACAAAGCAATGACAGCAATGACAATGAGGAGGGCGTGCACAGGTCTCTGTAGTTTTCAAAATACTCCACAAAGCTCAGTCTCACTCAGGCTTCACTATCCTGTAAATGCAACAAGAATTATTGTGTTTTGAAGCCAAGATAATCTTTTTTGTGTGTGATGAGACAATCCATCCAATAATTTTGAGGAGTGTGAATAAAGATATCAGCCCAGCGCCTGGCAAAGACTAAGTGCGAAAACGTTTTGTCAGCATCATGATTATTAATCTTTCCTCATCAACAAATATTTAAACACATAGTAAATTATGTATAAAGACCTGCAAGGAAGACAAAGAGAAAGGAACCGCTGCCAAAGAGCCTGCTCGCCAGCAGGTGCTGCAAAGGACTGTGTGAGCAATGGTGACAAGTTGGACGGAACCTGCGTCCTCGGCACACAATCAAATGAGTGTTCTCACCGGCAGACCTGGATAAAAAATAAATATGAGGATTGAGGTAAAACAATGAAGAACAAGTTACCCAAAGAAAGATGGGATTTTGCAGGGTGAGGACCAGGCTTGGAGATTTTTTTTTTTTTTTAAGTTTCTAGATGATATTCAGTAACTGTGCTTTCACTTTCTTGTGAGACCCTGAGGATACCAGGACGGTTTGGCGGGGCAATCTCACGTGGCATGCCACATGTCCCTGTGTTCTCTGGGACCCTGAAGAGTAGGGTCTGCACAATTCAGAAGATGTCTATCACCTACATCTTTGAGAAATGGGTCTTTAACTAAGGGCCGTACTTCAGGAGAGGGAGAATGGCTGTGAGGCCACTCGCTCACTGGGGACACGAGGACAAGACGGCCCATGCCTCAGTGCCAAGGCATCCCAATGCCTCTCCTACCACAGCCCATCTGCATATTGTGACAAAGTTCTCTATGTGATTGGAACGTTTAGCTCCATTAAACAAGACAACAGGAACCCCGACGGGGTCTCTAGGTAGGGGAACAGATAAGAAGGAGGTCTCTTCCTCATCTTTCTAGGGAACTGGCACCAGAATGAGGATTCAGAGACCCAAGTTCCTGCCCCAGCGCCGCGCAGTAGGTCTTAACCACCCTACAAACCTCGGTGGCACTTGCTGCTTCTGGTGCCCTAAGATTGATGGGGACAATGGGACGCCAGAGGGATTCCCTTTGGGCTCCTTTTACTTCCTTCTACCCTCAGGCCTTTGTTGGACCATGGAGGAAGAGCTGGCCTAGCTTTGGGAAAACAAGAGCCGTGTGTACTTAGTTTCAGCATTTGCAAGTGGGTCTCTCTGAGCTCATTGTCCCAGTCTGTCCATTATCTCCTTCACCTCGATGCACATGGCCCAAATCTCTCATCCTAATTTAATGCAACACACCTCTCCGTTTTTCTCTTGCTAAAGGCCCTGAAGAAGAGAGTGCTGGCAAAGAAGCTGAATAATCGTGAAGAACTGCATGTTCTGCCTCTTCTTTGTATTCTTTATACTCTTGCACCTCTTATGCCTCACACTGCTAGTAATGAGTTATTCAGGGCATGCGGTGTTACAGGGCCTGAGTGTAAGGTAAATGGAATTTTTTGCCATGAAAATACCCAGTCCAATCTCTTAGTAAATTGCAATCCCTTAGTAAATTGCAATCTTTGAAACAAGGTCCCTTTGGAAAGTGCTTAAATAAATGTGTATCTTGTATGAGAGGTTTGCAGCAATTCAAGGACATTCTGGGGTCTAATATACATGTAGATTGGTTTCACTCTATTTTTCATAAAAGTTAATTAGTCATCATTTATCGGGACCTTCTAATTGCCTGATTGTCCATTATTTGACAGGTTAGTTTGAATTGTCAAAATACTTCTCTAGAAAAATGCCCACTATGTGACACTTAAATATATATGTATGTACATGTGTTTAGTTCTGAAGGAAAATTAAGCAGCCTGTTTTGTGTTTCGCTTGGTTAGGTAAAAACCAATTGTTAAACTATGCTTTCTCGTGCATTCGAAACTGGGCTAGACCCCATGGCCAAGAGCTGATAAAATGCCACCCTGCCCTGCAGACCCTTTACGGATCAAACGGGGAGGGGAGACATAAACTGCAGGAGAAGTGTGAGGCTCTGGGTAGCCACGATTATACTGTAGCCCAGGCACTAGTTATACAGCGGTTCAGGGAAAGAACTTAGCAACATGGGATGGAGGAGGCAGACTTTCTGCAGTTTTTATAAAATGCTGGGAAGATGCCTAATGCCCCCTTTTAAGGGACAATGGGAGACATTCCTTCCAGGGTGCAGACCTAGGAAACAGCCTGCCTCTTTCCTGAGAAGCAGCATGATGGCCATGGCCATGGCCAGTCTAGTCAGGGGTGTTTGTAAAGACAGGCGAGGGCTCCACTGAGGCTGGTGCCTCCGCACAGGCTGGCAACCAGGGGTGCCATTCTGTAAAGGCCAAGGTGCACGCAAAAAGAAAGGGAGGATCCTGAGTTCAGAGCCAAGAGGCCGGGGTCCTATGCCAGCCTCGTAAGTAAGCCCCTCCTTGAATAGGCCGCATTAAGTTATACCTTTAGAAGTTTTTAAAAACATGATGAAATAGCATTCTAGGGTGGGTAGGGAAGCTGGTTTGGCAGTTGTGCTCTAGAGAGAACTATGTGCCTGGATATCACAAAAGGGGACATCACAAAAGCACAGAATGAGACACATCCTCCCCCGCTTTGGCCCAGGGATATCTCTGTAGTGCACCAACCTACTTCCCAGTACCATACCGCATTTGGGAGATGCAACCCTCCTCATTCCCTTAGCTGGCCATCTGTGTGGAGGCAAGTCTTCGCTTCCCAGAGCATCCCTTCTGTTACCATAGAAATGGGGGGTAAGACAGGCAGCTCACCTACTCTGTGTTCCCACTGAGAGGGGATGTGCTAACACCCTTCAGGTACAGCATGTCTCTACTACCAATAAGCAAACTGAGGCTCAGAGATATTCAGAAACGTGCCGAAGTCATGCACCCAGTAGGTGCGGGAGCAGCGGTGGAATCCAAGTCTTTGCGGCCGTCTTACACGTCTGCATTTGGAGAGCAGCGTATGTGCTGAAAACAACACCAGGCTGCAAACCGGGAAACGTGTCCCTGCTTCTCCGCTGTCGCATTACAGGATCCTGGCAAAGCCCTTCCCTGTTTGAGGCCTCGGTTTTCCAACGAAGTTGTGCGCCCTCTGCTCCCTGAACTGAACGCACACGATGTTTTGGTATTTTGTTTTCCAAGCACAGGGTTCATAGCTTTCACAGAGGGATTCATGATCCCCCAAAATATTAAGGACCACCAGTTTAATGATGCCGAGCAATGAAGTCGTAACTGCCAATACTTATATTTATGTGCAGTACTAGTCTAAGCACTTTACCTATTGTTGCATTTTGCCGTGTATAATGTGCACTTTTCTGCCCAAATTTTTGAGGGAAAAATGAGGATGCGCATGATACATGTGTAGTACCTGAAATACCTTGAATCTGTTCTTGTGTTTTGTAACTATTTGTTACATAAAATTTCTTGTACCATAATATGTTTGAAAATAAATGCTAAAATTCCTTAATAATACAAAAGGTATCTAAATATAAATAAATAAATAATTGAATTACAACATTAAAGAAAAGATTTTTTTTTACCCCTGAACGTTTGGGCCAAAAATGTGGGTCCCATAACACATGGCAAAATATGGTAACTTATTTAATCCTCACAACAACTCTCTAAGGTAGGTACTTCTTTATATCCATATTAGAGATGAGGAAATGAAAGCACAGAAAGGTTAAGTAACTTTCCCAAGGACAAACAGTAATTGGTAGAAACCAGATTTGAACCCAGGCAGTCTGGCTCCAGCACCCATTTTCTTTAACACTCCTGCTACTTTCTAACAGACATCTGAAATGGAGCTGTGCATCCCGATATCGCAGCTGAGGGTTCAAGGGTCATCTGGTTCAGCAGCTTCCAAACCTTTGCATTCCTTACTGGCCCCTATTTTCTTATCACCTACAGTGCCACGTGTCCTTTACAGTATGAGGGAGCTTCTCTGAGAAAAGGACAGAGTGCCTGCCATGGTTATGAGTGTACATGTGAGTGTGTGAGTGTGCATGCATGTGAGAAGTAGGGGTAAGTGTTGGGATGGGTGCCGTCCAAGCCTTACAGCTCCGAGGAACACAGTATGGAGTCTCTGAGACTGTCCTCCCTCCACTTTACGGGGGTAAAATGAGGCCCAGAGAGCAGGTAGCTGGGCGTGGGCCCTGGGACCCTGATCTCAGGGCACTTCTCTCTTTCTGCCTCATCATCTTGCTGTAACCATGGCCTTGCTGCCCATGGCCTTGGGGCTGGGACCAGTCGAAGACAAAGACACTACATGCGTATCTCCCATGGCTGTTCCTGGGCTGCCTGGATCTAACCTTCCAGCCGGCTGGGGACAGTCACTAGAAGGCTTTCTAGGGCAGGACAAATGGAAGAGAAGCTTCAGGGCGGTTTGGCAATGTTAGGAATGTCAACGACAGGAAAATGTACAGCTAGAAGTGATGTAATAGGGGTAGGTGGTCCCCTAGAACACCCTCATAGTCCTCAAGTCAAACCATACCATTTGTCTGCTTTGAGTGGGGTAGCTGGGGGTGGGGGACAGTGGGAGGGAAGAAGATAGCAGCCCTTCCCCTGCCAGCCCCTGGCATCAGGTGAGGCTCATTCTTCTGGACAGAGTATGTCTGCGATGTCAGACCTACTTAACAGACACAACTTTGCCATCCTCCCTGCCATCTGCCTTCCCTTCTGGGTTTGCTCTCATGCCCCTTTGCTGCCTCAGCAGTTGGCAGCTGGATCTGGCCGAGTGTTCCAAGGAACAAGGGCTCAGCAGAGCTGTGGCCTGATTTGAGAAGGGAGGGGAGCGCCGTGGGGCAGGGTGGGGTCTGGCAGCCACAAAGCTTCCTGGCAAGTCCCCTGGGTGCTGAAATGACTGGGTTTCTACACACAGCAATTGAGGAACATGCTCCTGGGACCACAGGGAGGAGGGAAGCGGGGCATGTGCATCTGCCTACTGTCTCTTCACACTCCGGGCTCTCAGGAAGGCTGCAGGAAAGCCCACTGTTCACGCAGGGAGCACCTGCAGGGTGCCGGGCACTGTGCTGGGGGAAATGGCTATATAGCCAGTTTTCACGAAGCTGCCAGGATAAAGGAGTCGGCAAGCTTATGCCAAATAAAAACACCATTTATAATTAGAATTGGTGATGAGCTTCACAAAGAAAACATAAGGAATTAAAACATAGAGCTGGAAGTTTGATTGAGTCAGGGGGTTGGGGAAGGAAAACTTCTGTGTGGCAGTGACAACACTGAACTGAGGCCTGAGGAGTGGGTGCAATGACCAGGAAAGGAGGTGGGAACAGCATCCAGATGGAAGGAACAGCAAGGGAAAACACTCAATCTCCACGGCACACATCTTTATCTGTCGAGCACCATCAGTGACACATTCACACACATGTGCACATAGGCACAAATCCCATTTACTCATCACTTCCCATACCACACACAGTGCCTGTGTTCTCACTTCTCTTTATTATGGTGTTGGAGAAGTGGACACAAAGATGGAGCAGAGTGAAGTGCGAAGAGAGGGTATATATGGAGCCCAATAGGGACACGTCCGAAGAACCTGCAAGGTTGGTGAGTCGGGGAAGTTTATTGGAGACAACACTTGTCCAGGAGCAAGATTTCCTAGACAAAGACAGTGAGGAATAAGATGAGTAGGCAGAGAGGATAGCTTAAGCAAGAGCTGAAATGTGGAAAATAGTGCACTTTGGTGCTACTGGGAGACACGCTGCAGAGCAGGGGGCGGCAGATTAGGCTAGAACCCTGTGCACGACATCCTTCCGTGCGTTCGTTTTTTCCATGAGCATTTGCTGTGCATTAGCTACAAACCAGGCCCTGGGGCTACAATAGTGCAATCAGTCCTGGTCTGTGCCTAGGAATTAGAATTCACACAAAGCAAGGAATTCCTGTTGAGGGAGACACCCCACAATCAGACAAAAGTGCGTTGGGACGATGCCTGGGAGGAGTAGCTGGAAGGCGAACCCTGTAGGCCCTCTCAGGAATGTTGGTCTTCATTCTCAGATTAGCGAGCAGCTCCCAGGGGTTTTAAGGAGGTTTCAACATGTTCAGACCTGCATTTTGAAGAGATGATTCTGGTGCTGTGAGGGGAGACATCCGTTCTGACTTGGACACCCTATCCCTCTGCAACTGATATCTGTTGCGGCAACGGAAGGGAACCATGACATCCACTCCGTAGCGTCCTCTGTGCATGCAGAAACCCCAGAAGCCTGCACTTGCTCTCTCTGCACTTGGAGCACCCCGGGTGGCCAGCCCTGACGCCTCCTGACTGCGTCTGAGGCCAACTGCGAGGTCCCGGCAACAATTATATTAACATCAGAGCTAGAGACGAGCTGATGGAAAGCTGTTCATCCATGTAATGAGGTCTCCGTTGTACTTTAGAAATGTGTCAGATAATCTGGTAAGAGACAACAGAGTTTTTGCTTTTTTTTCCTTCTGTTTGTCAGGGCATGGGGAGGTGGAACTCAAGTCTGTGGCTTCAACTGCAATGTGACAAATGTCATCTGTGCATGACATGCTCAAGGCAGAATGAGCAAATGTGAAAGGAACAGTGAGCAAGTCTAGGACAAGATGGGGGGAGGGGTGGACATAAACATCACAATTATCGTCTAATAGTGAGGAAGTGCTCAATGGATCAAACATTGCCTACACCAGCTCATTTAATACGATAGTTCTGTGGGGTAGGTACTCACCTCACTTGACACCAGGCTCAGAGAGGTGAGCTCAAATCCGTATCTTTCTAACTCTGAAGTCTGATTTTTATGAGACCTGACATTGTCC
Organism: Micronycteris hirsuta; assembly: GCA_004026765.1. Lineage (NCBI taxonomy): Eukaryota > Metazoa > Chordata > Mammalia > Chiroptera > Phyllostomidae > Micronycteris > Micronycteris hirsuta. The sequence goes on from PVJI01007113.1 coordinate 71,699, forward strand.
TCCATCCCTGGGTAAAAGAAGCCCTGAATTGGTATGTGTTTCGTTGTAGAGTTGTGATGTTTATTTTATGTAACGGGGGAATACGCCCAAAGCTAGTGGGGAAGTTTGTCTTTCTTCCCAAAGTCAGGTGATTCTCGCTATTGCGCGGTTCTGTGCGACATTCATGAGACCTGAGACATTTATCCTGGCCAGTGCTCCCAAGTGTGGGACAGCAATGGTTTTTAAGAGGCACATGGAACCCACATTCAATAAAACAGAATCGCATAGGAAGAGAACTGGTCCTATTTCAACCTCTTTAACTTTCCCAATTACATTGTCTGTGGGTCTCACAATCAACTGCCCTACGGGATCATCTGGGGGCTTTAAGAAACTCCCAGGATCCAGCCCCGCCTCAGTGACTCTGATTTGATCAGCCCTGTGCAGCTGCTTCCTGCAAAGGACTTGGTGACTTCGGTCAAGTGCAGATTCCAGCTTCGTGGGTCTGGGTGGGGCTTGGGATCCTGTGGTTTTGATGCTGTGCTGCCGGTGGGGGGACCTCACTGGGAGCACCTACAGTCGAGGGTGCGGCCAAAGTCGAGAACCACTGCTTTAGGGAGACAGTGTCGGTTTGGTGGAAAAATGATCAGTTATACCGAGTCATACGTGCATAGAACACAAACCAAACCGCAAACCATGCCCCTCCATCCTTCCTGATTCCCGAATGCCAGAAGCCTTTTCCCTCAACAGCATCAAACACTGCCGCCCTCTCAGCATGGGCCGTCCATACACAAGCTTAGATGCACGGGTATGCGCATCCTTTAAAAACCCACAATCGCGAGCCTTCTAATCACACTGCTCAGCGCTTCGCTTTTTTCACTTAATGTATCTTGAGGATTGTTTCGTAACTGTTCATCGAGTTGCCTAAGTTTTAAGTTGCGGTGGGGTATATACAAAATGTACTACTTTTACCATTGTTAAGCATAGGGCTCAGGGGTATTGTTAGGCACACTCAGATCACACAACCGTCACTGCCATCCACTCCAGGACTTCCCCAGCTGCCGCTGCCGCCTCAAAACGGAGGCGTGAAGACCAGAGCCTCCTTTTAAACAAAGCAACAACGCCGGCATCAGGGCCACGGCTTCCGCTGGACCGCAGCAGGTCTGGCTGGAGTTACTCCTGGTGCTTTGTGATGATTGTATTTCACTTCAGTTACTCTGTTTGTGGTAAGAAATACTCATTCCCCACTGACATTCATTTCCTTTTTAAACAAATCTAACTTCCATGGGAACAACAATACCTGGTAGGTATTAGTGAAAGGCTGCCTCTGGCTGTGACGATATGAACGTCGCGTACCACCAGGGACTGAAGCACAGGACGCGCCGCCCATCCCCTTTCTGAGCCCCGACGGCCTGCACCGCCACACGCTGGGCGGTGAACGTGGCCTTTCCTGGGGCCTTGTGACTTGTAACCAAAGGCGGGCTTTTCCCTACTTCAGGCCACACAGCGTCCCCACCTCTGCCATCATCAGCACAATGGAAACCAAGAAGGCAGGCCCAAATCCCTCACAGAATTTTGTGTCCCCTGAGAGAGGCAGGGAGCCCAACCCCAGACACTTTCTGGGAGAGGACATTAGAGATCCTCTTTCGAGAAAGTGACACCTTTCGTGTGGTAGGCATTCGGCCGGAGAAAGTCAGAGATGGGCCAGCATTCCTCTCACCGGAGAGGCTGCAGAACGGACCTTGGCTGAAGGCAGGGGGTGAATGTGCTGTGCAGCCCACGATGGGAAGAGCTTGGGGTTGGGAGCCCAGACCCTGGGTTCACCATGGGCCCGCTCTGTGACTTGTAGCACATCATTCGCCTTTCCAAGGATCAGGGATTTTGTCATCGGCAAAACTGCTGAGGTCACAATCTGGTGAAGACTGACTGGAGTAGTATGTGGAGGTACTTAGCACTGTGCCTGGCATATAATTAGTGCTCAATAAATGGAAGTCTTAAAGTCCTGGACTCTTTGCTGACTGAGCATTAAAGTAAGGAGGAGGACGTGAGCAAAAAGTGGGGTCCAGGAATATTCAGATGGTCACTGCCCAGCCAAGCTTCCCCCTGTGACTTAAACAGCATGTAACAGGCCTTCTGCCGTCAGCCAGGGCAGGGGAAGTGGCATTATTAGGTGGGAGGGAAATGATATGCTAAAAAAGACCCTAAAACAGAGTCCAGACTAACTCGAATCATAGCCGGGCTGAGAAATGCTCTACTGAGAACCCGATAAAAGAAAATATGTCCCCAAATGTAAGAATTCCAATGACCCAACACTTACCCTCTGCCTTCTTGTTTGCTCTTAAGGAAAAAAACAAACAAAAATATCTGGAAAATGAATCTGCCACAGACACATACTTCTGTTAGAAGCTAACACACTGATCCAGTGAATAACATATGAGGTTCCCCTATGTACCGGGGAATGGTGAAAACAAGACAGAGAAGGCCCTTGACCTCACGGGTGCACGTCTTCATGGGTCCCCTCCGAGCTCCTGACCCCACGGCCCATTCAACTCGCCCATATACGGCCCCTGGTTTTCTCTGAGTGTCCTAGAAAGGCAGCAGTACCCGGTGATTCTTCTGCCATGCAGAAGAAGAGGAACTAGATGGTTTTATCCTCACAGGGCAGTCAGATGGGGCCTGGAGAAACACCCCCAGCAGCGCTGCACAAGAGACAGAATGCGTAATCTCCAGGTAGAAAAGGAAGAATTGAATAGCAAATCATCAGCCAGTTCACTATGCTGGTGCAGGGGAGGGACTTTTGATGTGGAAAGAACTGGATTCAAATTCCAATTCCATGAGTTACTTCATGGGTGCTTAACCTTATCAATCTTAGTTTCTTAATCTGTAATGCGGTGATGACAGTCCTCATGTCATTAGGTTGGTGGGAGAATTAAGTGAAATGCTATAGAAACAGGGGTCAGCGCAGGAGCACTATCAATAAGGGTAAGCAGAGCTGAACAAAACGAAAGCCGTGTTATGCTACTGTGGAAAATAAGTAATTTGTGCAAGATCACATAGGCACTAAAGGGTGTGGTATTCGAGATCTAATTAGATTTCTCTGACTCCTTTCTGCATTCCTTGCTGGGGACAGCCTGGTGGCATAGGCACCCCCCTGGGAGGGACGGAACTTTCTTGACACATACCCATGATGCAGATGGAGATGTTGTCTGCTTTTGTAAGTGACAGAATTTACAGGCCAGCCCTCAGGCTAACATGGCAATTACTGAATTATCTCACAGCACTGAAAATGCGCTTTATGATCTGTGATCAAATCGGCTTGCTCTTCAGGCGGGCTGAAAAGAGAATGAGGAAGGAAAGAATAGCTGGAGGAACATGGGAGGGTTGCTGCCGACAAGGGTGAAGACTGGACCGAGGACGCCTTGGAGAGACACACACTCCACCCTCACCCTCACCTGCTGCGACATTCCTCAACTACAGGGCTATGGGGCGGGAAAGCCAAGCTGAGTAGCTAAGGGACTCAAGTGTGTCTGGATAAGATGCCGTGAAAGGAAAACAAACAGGCTCACCGCCCACGGTGGGAAGGGAAACCGGGCGAGGCAGGTTTGCCCACAGCCCCTGTGGGCTGGCCCAGCTGGACGGGTTTTTCCACAGCTAATCAGTAACGTGTTATCAAACCATCTCAAACAGTGTGATTCAGGCTGGAGGAGTGTGGGGCAGCTGAGCACAGACGTGAGGTCCACGTGGTGTGCCTCCTTTAGCAGAGTCCCCCGGCCAACCGTGTAGCCTCCTGCATGTCACCTTCCTCTTCCCTAAAGCAGGAAGGACAATACTGGAACCTACTTGAGAGTGTTGTTATGTGAGGCTTACACAAACTTGTTAAATAAACTCACGCGTAGCCAGCGCTCAAGAAGAGGAAGCTGTTAATTATTAATTACTGTCATTATTGGAGAGGCACATCAGAGTCGTGCAGACTCAGGGCAGGTGGCAGTGGGATTACTGCTTTTCAAGGGTCACAGTGGTCTTCCATTGTGGGCTGGAGCCCTGGCAGAAGCAAGTGCCCATCGGGGGGGAATGAGCCCGGAAAAATAACTCCAGTACCCAACTGGGTACCACAGTTGAAAGACTGCAAGTACTGGCCTCCGACCTTGAGCAGCCCAGGACAGACCCCGGACACTTCCTTTTGGTTCTTTATCCCAACACTGATGCTCACTTCCAGACTTTCTATAAGCAGAGTGAAACCAGCACAGGACGTTGTCACGGAGCCGGAAGAGGCCCCGGGACAGTCAGGTCAGGGCTCTGGGGGAACAGTAGTGCCATCGATTGCTTTTAGTCGGCAAACTTCGCACCCGCAGGGCAGAGTGGTTGCCAGCCTACAGAGAGAACCCTGAATGGAGGAGAAAGTTCTGGCTGGCTTGCTGATATCCTGGAGATGTAAGTCGTTGTCAACAAGACGCTTTACTCAGCAGCTGAAAGATGTCAGGAGGCGAGTACATTTGGGAAATGCATGGAGAGAAAGTAGCTTGGGTCTCGGAGTATCAGCTTCCGTCAGTTTGTGTTTCCTTGAGAATTTATTGAAAACATGACTTAGAAGAAAGAAGGCTCTGGATGGACACAGTTGGAAGTTCAAATCCCAAGGCCAGCCGTGTGATCTAACTTTTCATGAGTTTGTACATTGGTAGGATAGCAGGGAGAGGCCCTCACTTGTAGAGGGGCTGAGGGACCTGGAGCAGGGGCAGCAAACATTGGAGAGAACGTGACATGCCAAGCACTGTTTCAGCATTTTATATATTCACTTATCCAATGCTCACAGTAGCATTAGGAGAAAGGTTTGAGAATAGTCACATTTATAGATGGGGAATATCAAACAGAGTGGTTGAGAAACTTGTCCAAGGTCACACAGCTAGCAACTGATAGAGCCAGGTCCTCTGAACCATAAGCCCATGCCTTTCACCAATGTGATGAATTGTCTCTTACATGTGAGCTAATATGAGGAAATGCTTCTACCAGTGCTGAGTATGAAGAAGTAGTTAATATTGACTACCATCGTTATTTCATTAGTCCCTAGCAGAGTACAGAGTGTCTGCCAGTTCTATAGATTTTAAGCTTTTAAAACACTTTGGGTTCAGGGAAGTATCCAATGGATGCTCTGGGCTATTGATGTTACTTTTTGGCAAGATGCACAATTTTACTCTCTTTATGGAAATATTTGTCATTTTCTTCGAAGGGCACTTGGGAGAAAGAAGTCAATCAGCACACATTAAAACCTGGGTTTCACCCCTCACTGCCTGAACACCTTGTACCTTCTGGGTCTCACGTTCCTTATTTCCAGAAACACAGATAGTCAGCATGAACACTAAATGGGATTATCCAAGGAATCCTAAGAGCACTTAGCAAGTTTGCAATAAAAGTCCACTGTCAATATTATTATTATCCCCACCATGGCCCAAGGAGTTTGCAAGAGGGTTACTGAGAAGCATGGCCAGAAGGCAAGCCCACGTCTCCAGAATTACTTAATGTAATTCTATTTCCATAATAGAACTTCGCTTATGAGCCCCTTCCTCCCCGGAAAACCATTAGGACTCTGTGGCTTGGCTCCTGATTCAAAATATATTTCTTTCAGAACAGGCATTAAAAAAAATCTAGAATAGCACAAGGGAATAGAACAGATAAGGAGTGCCTTAAACATTTTTTTTTAAAAAAAGGATCACAGAACAACTTGAGGATAAGATATAAAAATCAGATGTCTCTTAAATCAAACAGGGCCAGGCTGATGCCAGAAGGGTTCTATACACATTACAGTGAAGAATACATAAGTGCAAGAAGGGACCCATAAAACCACCAGCTTGTAAAATACTGCCAAATGCTGCGTGCTCGCCAAGGAGGAGGCATCTCTAGGCTGGATTTTAACGCTCCTCACTGCGAAGTGAATCGGCTGAGTGTTAATTAAAGCGTCTAAGTTGATTCTTGAGGTAGGCAGCTGCCTGGGAAAAGGACCCCTGCAGAGAAGTCTCTTCCTCTGATAGATTTCTTTGGAAATTGTAGCTTTTCTGCAAGTGAAATTCTCCAAAACAAACACACCTCCCTGTGTATTCTCTGCTCCGCGTGGCTTGCAGGGCGTCCTGCTTGGAGGCCAGAGACAAATTGCTCTGGTTTCCACATCACTGTCACACTGAATCTTGGAGACACTGTGGGTTCAGGTCCAGACCAACACAATAAAGCAAGTATCACAATCAAGTGAGTCATAATCTTCTAGCTAGTGGAGGGGCTTGCCTTCAATTTGTAAAAATCGCAACATCTGCAAAGGGCAATGAAACAATGTATGGCTGTATTTTGCAAAGGGCTGGTATCACATGTGTTCCTCACAACCTCACAGGCTTTAAAGGGCAGCTGTTATCAATCCCTTCCACTAAGGATCAAGGCGCGGCATGGAGGAACAAAGGGACTTGCCTCTAGTCGCAGAGAATGGTAGAACCCATAGAAACACATTGGACCTCCCCAACCGCAAATGTGGGCCTCTTCTTATCCTAAAATGAATTGACACCCAAAACAGCAAAAGATGTGAGCAAATCCTGGTGGGGATTTGAATGGCGGCTTGTTAAAACGGGGCTGAAAGGGTGCAGGCTGAGCTTCCTGAGGTCCTATTGGCATGGCAAGTACCCCAGGCGTGGCTAAGGTCAAGACCAGGTTCAGTGTCCAGAAGAACATGCTGGGGTGAGTCCCAGGCAGAGAGAGCCTTATCTCACATACCTTGCTATTTCGGAGGAAACCAAGTCCACTTGACGCCATTCAGCCCTTTCCCCTACATTACCCCAAGAGTGAAATCATGTGCCCGTTGAGCACCTGAAAACCCAGGTGCTCTTCAGTTCAGATTCTAGAACAAGGAGTTTGCCTTCCCAGGGGACCCTGAGTGGAGGCGTTGGACGAGAGGAGGCGAACTGGTGGTCATGACTTTCCTGATCCCTTTTATCGTTCATTCACTCACCAGGCATCAACTGAGCCCCTGCTATTATTGGGAAATCTGCTAAAACCTGGGGACCCAGGGGTGTCTTGCAGGCAGAAGATATGGAAGGTCCTTACCCTCACAAAACTTATAAAGGAGACAGAACTTCAGGTTGTCATCAGCACTATGAAAATAATCAACACCGTGCGGGAATGTAAGGGGGTGGTAGCGGTTGTGGAGGGGGTCTGTGTTAGATTCTGTGGTCTAGGAAGCCCTCCGGAACAGGCAACATTTGCACTGCAACCTGATTGAAGACAGATAACCAAATACAGGAAAAGCCCAGGGGAAGGTGTTCCCAGCAGAGGAAAGACCAGGTACACAGGCCCCAACGAGGCAAAGAACAGAGGCGGCCCGTGTTGCTGGCATAGCCCGAACTGAGGCGAGGCTGGGGAGTGGGCGACGGTTGGAGATATGAGAGGCCGGGTAAGCCATTTGGGGGTTCAGTTTAATTCTATGTGGCCACAGTGCTGGCCCAGTGTCCAGCTCTCAAACATTCCCCATTCCAGGAGCCTCGGCATCCTCGCCCGTGATCACCAACACATTACCAACACCTGCCTCACAGGCTCGCAGCAAAGATGTGGTGTTTCATCCTCGTGCTTTGCAAATCGCAAGCTTTCCATAACCTCTCACTGTTGCCATTTTCACGCGTCAGCATCGTCAAAAACCCAACTCTGCGTTCACTCTCTCTCTTCCTCACACACACTTTCTTCTTTCAAAATCCTGTTTTGGAAACAGACCCTGAAATAGTACAGGTGATGACCAGTGCTTGGATATTAGGGGTTCTCCATGCCGGTCATTCATTCCACATGATAGGCTGCAAAGGTTGGGGCTGCCTGCGCATCAGCAACTGGAAGAAGCCAAGACCACATAGAGCAATACCATCACCACGCGCAGCTGCTCTTGTAACACAGTCAACTGCACACACAGGACCTCCCTGCAAGAGCAGAATGCTCCCCAAATAAACAGAGGAATGATGTTCCCCAGCTTTCCCAGAAGCCTGTTGCTGCTGGTGGCTGGTGGTGGACACAGCTGCAGCCCCCAGGACCCAGGATACTGAGGAGGAGACTGGGGTCAGCTTCAGAGGCTCCCTTTGAAGGAGCACCCCTGCTCCAGGCCAACAAGCAATGAGGAGAGCTGAGGAAAAAAGACCACCACCTAGTCTTAGCATCAAGCAGGGTGCTTACCTTCTCCTGGGTGCAGGCTCCCAAGCTCTGCTGGAGGAGTCAACACTCCTTGGGTGTTTTCATTCTGGTGGGGCCGCTAGGGAGGGAGGCTGGGTTGCCACCGCCTCCAGTTACCCCATCAGAGGGGAGGAACAGCCAGTGGGAGCTTCCCTCTCATCGCTGGCCTGAGCAGGCAGCCCCAACCCCTTTAAGAGCCCAGCCTTCAATATCACACACCTGCTCCACACACCTCCGCCCCATTTCCTCCTCTCCTGGCCTGCTGAGCCCCGCCCTGCCCAAGGCTTCTGGCTCCTCCTCCTCTTCCTTCTGAGGCTCCTGGCAGGGCTGGCCTAACCGGCTCTGGAGCCGAGCTAACCCCAGAGAGGCTTCTGGGCTGTTAGTTGGTGGGTAGTTGGCCTGCCCTCTCCTTCCTAATGTATTTAGAGAGAGCCCCTGGGTTCATTAGAGCCAGGACTTGGGACTTTGGCCCACGGTGTGGAAAAATGGAGAATATTAATTTTCTGGTAATTAACTTGAAGATTGTAGGATTTTGAAGGCCAAGTGTCAGGACATGGGAGTTCCGCTGAGCTCCTTCACAGGGTAACCTCAGTGCAGGCCAAGGAGCTACATCTCTGCCCAAGGCCTGGCGATATTGCATCCTTCCTTCAGGGGCCCCAGCTTTTCTTACATCGGATGGAGCAGCTACTACTTTCATTCTCAGTAGGAAGGTGAGGGAGAAAACTGGAGACAGTC
>PVJI01007114.1:0-80591 GCA_004026765.1 Micronycteris hirsuta
AGAGGGCCCAGAGACATATGAAAGGATGCTCAGCATCACTAGTCATCAGAGAGATGCAAATTAAAATCATAATGAGATACCACTTCACACCAGTCAGAATGGCCATCATAAGCAAATCAACAAACAACAAGTGCTGGCAAGTTTGTGGAGAAAAGGGAACCCTAGTACAATGTTGGTGGGGATGCAGACTGGTGCAGCCACTGTGGAAAGCAGTATGGAATTTCCTCAAAAATCTAAAATTAGAACTGCCTTTTGACCCAGCAATTCCACTGCTGGGACTATAGCCTAAGAATCCTGAAACAGCAATTCAAAAGAACCTATGTACCCCAATGTTCATAGCAGCACAATTTACAATAGCCAAGTCCTGGAAACAACATAAGTGTCCATTAGTAAATGAATGAATCAAAAAATTATGGCATATCTACACACTAGAATATGACTCTGCAGAAAGAAGGAGCTCTTTCCTACCTTTTGCTACAACAAGGATGGAACTGGAGAGCATTGTGCTAAGTGAAATAAGCCAGGCGGTGAAAGACAAATATCATAAGATCTCACCTATAAGTGGAACCCAATCAACAAAACAAACAAGTGAGCAAAATATAACCAGAGACATTGAAATAAAGAACAAACTGACAGTAACCAGAAAGGAGGGAGGAGGAGGATAATGGAAAAAAGGGGAAGGGTTGTCAAGGAATGTGAAAAAATGACACATGGCCAAAGCCAAAGGGGAGTAGGATTGAGGGTGGGAGGTGGGGGTGGTTGGGGTGGTGTAAAGTGGTGGCAGGAAAATGGAGACAACTGTACTTAAACAACAATAAAAAAATAAATTAGAAATAAATAAATACAGCAAGTGTTAGTCATTTAAAAATAAATACATAATGAAATAAAAAACCTATATGACTTTTATTCAGTTAAGTGAGATAGTGCTAAAAATAAAATATAAGAAGTAGTTACTGGAAAGGTCATTTTAGGCCATTGAGTCTATATTAAGAAGTTTGGAGTACATTATAAATTGAGTTAGAGATGCTTTTTAAAAGTTTTGATTGGTGGCATAAACTAATATGATTTATTCATTATAAAAATAATTGCTGTAGGTGCTATATGAAAACGAATGGGGATAGGTGAAGGAGGAGAATTATTTAAGCCATAGCTTCAATCTATTGCCATTACTGGAAGCATAAATAATTTCCAGACAGAAGAGCATTTCCTACAAATTTTTTTTCATTGTTCTGCAAAAAGATTTCAAAAAGCAGCACTTTGTTATTATCAGAATTCTTTATTACCACAAACAGTAAATAACTATGCAAATCTGTAGAAATGAAATGTTCACAAATTGAATGCATTAGGAATTGAAACCAGAATTCAATTATGCCCAGAATCATCAAAATATGGAATATTTTATCTGATAATATAAGTAAATAATGACTTAATTATCAAAATACAAAATCTATTTAAATTTTTAGAATTATCTTCAAGAAACTAATCTTCCATGTTCTAGATATTATTTTGGAACATAGATACATTAGCCAATTGAGTATATTACGACCTTCTCAATGGAAGAACTGAGCTCTCTTTGAATGCTAAAAACAGAACAACAATGACAAAACTAAAAAGTAACTTTAAGTAATTGGGGAGTACAAGGATCATATTGGAGTTTCAAGATTGAAGTCTTACGTAACAATGATACTGAACCTCCCTGGCCACTCATCTCTGAGATAGTGTAAGACCAGGGTAAAACTAACATTTGATATATCCACATGTTGGTTAATATGATTGTTCACTGATCTGCTTACTCAGCACACTGAAGACTTGCCTCAGAAATATTTTATTTATTTTTACTTTGTGAAGATTATCTCAGACTAGGTGCAGAGATAAAGCGTGTATGTAAATTATTGCAGAATATGTTTCAGTAGGAAATCTGGTTCCAGTGACTGGTAACTGTAGCAGGTATTCTCTAAGGTAATTAATCATCATCCCTTATTTTTAGCAGTGACTAATTTACATTGTCAGAGAGAGAGTGTGATTGGCATGTGATAAAGTGATTTTAAACTATTCTTCCTGATACTGCAGTCTATTTCCAGTAATTATGACATGTTTTGTGAGTCTAATTTTTAGAGAAGATGAAAAGAGAGCCCTGTACAAGTATGAGGGACTGCCTTATTTTCTTGTCATTTGGATATTATATTGTTTTTATTAATGCTACCTCTAAAATTGCTAAATTAAATCATCTTCTAAAGGCTATAACAGTGACTGGATTCCTGCATGGTATATTTTAAATGTTTAATGTAGCATGGCTAATTTAAGTTTATTGTAAAATGGAAAAAAAAAAGTTCCCAAGTAACCTAACAATAAAATACAATGTGAGAGCTAGTGTTTATAAATAAAACTTTCTACTGAATTTCAGTTTTAATCCGAGTGTCCCCAATTTCATTTTGCATTATATAACCTTCTAATTTAGTAACGGGAGCCTCAGAAATGACTGGTTACATTTAAAAAAAATAGAAAGAAAAAAATGGCGCAATACCATTGTTTTACAGTTGAATGCAAATTCATTTCTAAGTACATTAATCTCTTGCTTTTAATTCAGTGGAATTTTTCCTCTGAGGCATTTGCAATTTGTCAGTTCTTCACTAAAGCAGATAGATGTTGTGCAATATAATATGATTTCCTGACTGGATTTCAAATTAACCTTTTTCTATCATTTCTAAAATGCAATACTTGACCACTAAAGGTACTGGTATCCCCTCACAAGTTTAGTGTTCTTTGACTTAAATCAACAAAGTTCATGTTCAGACCAGATTGAAGGTTTACACTTGGTAAAAGGTTAAGCAAATCTCCGTGCTTTTTGATATTTTTAATTTGCATCTTTAATAAGCTGTAGTATCAACAGAGCTACTAGTTTCATTTTTACATATTTCAAACTAGGAAAACTTGTTCTTTTTTCTACAGTGTTAAATTATTCTAGGTCTGAATTTAAAAGTCTTCAGCATACCAACACGTTTAAGCCATCAAATCTTGGTAATTTAAAGAACTTCAGACCTGATGATGGTGCTGGAAGAAACTATTATTTTTCTCAACACGTATCCTTATTATCTGGTGCCTCCTCATCCACTAATACTGACTGCGCCTGTGCATTTTGACCTGGAAGGAAAAGCCCCTATTAGGTTTTTTACCCTAAAGAAAGTGACTCTACTTTGGCAGAAACTTGAGCATTAACTCCTTCAGCCCATTAGAGGATTACTATGTAAGTTTTCCTACTGAGTTAATGCAGCTTTCAAAATTGTCCTTTTCCCCCTGAGGATGATTTAGACAGTGAAACAGTCTGTAATTTAAATTTTCTTCAGTTGTTAAATTACTCCTTCCCACACTAGGTGTTAAAAGATGCACTTAAGCATGGACTATTTGGGGTCACTGGGGCATCCTGGAGCAAATTTGCATCAGGAGTGTGTTAGACCATATTAACTCTTCAGACTATTAGGGTGCCTTTTCATCTGCACAAGTCAATGCACTCTCAGGCTACCTAATTTTCCACCAGAGAATTTTGTAATCTAACTGGGATGAAGAGTTAAGTGAGTGGTTTACTTTTTAAAGACTCTACCCAAAATGACAAAGATGTGATTCCAAATGGTAGGTCTTAATAAAAAGGGTGCTTTTTTTTTTAAGATTTTATTTATTTATTATTAGAGAGAGGGGAAGGGAGAAAGACAGAGAGGGAGAGAAACAGCAATGTATGGTTGCTCCTCACATGGCCCTCGCCTGCAACCCAGGCATGTGCCCTGACTGGGAATTGAACCGGGTCCCTTTGGTTCCCAGTCCACGCTCAATCCACTGACCTACACCAGCTAGGGCAAAAAAAAAAAAAAAAAAGTGCTTTTTTTTGCGGACTGTGGGGTACATTGGGGTACTTCATGCATGTGTCTGATTGCCTGTGTTTGTATAAATTGTTTTACAAATTCACCACTAGGCTTCTAGTTTCCAGGGCTGTTGTAGTATACATTTGGAGCAACACTTAACTTTTAAATGGAATTTTTAATTGTGAATTCAAGACAAAGAAAGAAATAATGATCCAAAGGGTTTCTTGAAAGCTCTGTTCAATTAGGCTTGCAGTGAAAAAATAACCATAGTAGTAGGAGGCAAAATCAGATAACTACGTGGAATCGCCCAGCCAGGGGAGTCCTTACAATAAGGAAGGATAAATATAGAGTGCACCAGTAGCCAGGAGTCAAAGAATGCTGACTCCCTCTGCATCCATTTGCTATGCTTTGCTACACTTTGCTACAATATGGGCAATTCTAACATCATTTTTTTTTCTGACTACTAAATATTCACTGGACACCAAGAGGTTAAATATGTTTTAGCTTAGAGGGCAGATAGACAGATAAATGACCATAAAAACTATTTGTCCATATTTTAAAAATAAAGAAAACAAAGAAAAGTGAAATTGTCCAAAATAACTATATCTATATTCTGAAAGCCAAAAATAATCCATGTCACGTGGGAAGAAGGAAAGTGGTAAAAGAGAAAAAAAAATGTCCATGTCACTTTTTCATTTGTCTTCATAATCTCACTGCTTTAGCTTTAAGAATAATAATTTTAATTCAAGTTCAGTTGCCTCCTTAATCTCTGAAGGCCTCTTACAAAGAGATCCAAAATTAGAACCAAACCTCTGTATACATTTCAATATTTAAGGCACTCGTATTTATTGAATGACAAAGGTATTCTCAAATTGGAAATCACCGTGGAGCAAAACCTAAATTCTGCATGTCGGCATGTCTAATTTGATATGTGGATATAAACCAGTGTGCTTTGGGGAACGAGAGCAGATGGCTGAGGTCTTTCCTCTGAAACCGAAGTGGCAGGACTCCATGCTCACTTCTGCGACTTAGTAGCCAAATGACCCAGTCATTGATGATCTCTTCTGTGCTTAAGTTTTCTCATTTTCAAAGTGAAGAAGACCTGTCTATCCTCACAGTATTGTTGTGAGAATTTAATGAGTTAATATATGTAAAGCCTTTAGAGCAGTGCCTGGTGAATAAAAACCATTCAGAGTTATTAAGACGTGAAAAATGATAAATGCTAGTACACTGTCTAAATATTTTCTTATATTTTGTTTATTCCATGACTATTTTGATTACAGTGATATTCTCAGATAACCATTTATTGCACAATTTGGATCATATTCCATTGCCCATAGCAAGTCTTCCTTGTTTGTTCCAACTTAATGTAATTCTTCTTTTGCTAATTTCTCTACCATGTGCACTAGACTTAGTGACACGTTGTTGCTGGCAACATATATGAAGTTTTAATACCTCCTATCAATTCGCTTGGTATCAGACGAAAACACAGACCCTGTTGGCTCCCATAAAAGTCAATTTCTTCTTATACTGAGCCTTGTGAACATGAGGAAGAGCAGGACACAATCACCCACACAATCATATCCTTGAAACTTGAAGTCACATACCTTGTAGATTCCTTTCTGCATCCTAACTACAACACTATGATAGGTATCTGGGAAATGTTTCCTCTCCAGAAAGTGTTTACATCTCTTTTTACTGTAGTCTTTAAATACTATTCATCCCACCACACCCTTGAAACTTCCTGACCCCTGTTCCCTGGTTCTCTGAGACAATTTTCTCCCCTCCTTTCCCAGTGCTGGAGTAAGACATCAACCTAATATGCTCCATGCAGAGCAACACCTGCTCTATCTTCCTGCCCAGAGGTAGTCCTTATCTGAATCGCCTGAGGATAATGTGTATATACAGGGAAGGAACATTGTCACTTTTTTTTTATTAATTACTAGTTGTTTTTTAAATAGCTCATGATTTTTGTTTTCCAAGAAAGGTCAATTTATTTTTTATCCTGGTTGGGTTACCTGTTCTATGAGCTAAAAATTATCCAAAAAGTTCTGGAAAATGTTTTATTTTTTTCCATTAGGAGTTCTCTGTGATCATTACCAGAGACAACGTGGCATTTTAGCAAATGGTGCCAAACGATAGCAGTTCTCACCCTACACCGTGTCTGACGTCCACAGCCAGACTTACTACTCTACAGCCAGGCGGAAGAAAAGTGCACTCAGGCTTTTTTCATATAAGTAGACACTTTTACTGATACAAAGGCAGGGGGATCTTTTCCTCCACTCTCCTGAATGCTCCAGTTAGGGCCCTGAAAATTAAACTAATAAAAGACAAATTAATGAGTAACAAAGCAAAGTAGCTTAATGGGAAGTGTGACACAAATTTGTGCTCTACTTGCTCAGTCATTGTGAATGTGGCAGCCGCACAGTACACATGCTTACTCAAGGGAGCCTACTGCCCCCACTGACTAGTACAGTGAAGTTTTCATTGTTCATGCATTTGCATTCCAGTTCCCTCTCCTTGGCTGCCAGGATATGTCAATATCATGCAAACCGTTCTTGTTATATTAACAATGGCTGAACTTTTTCTGGACAGACCTCCTGTGTGTAGTTGATACACAGACAAATTTACACTAAGGAAAATTATGAAACCTGCAATGGGTGCTTTCAGTTATATTGATTTGTATACCATTTGTCATTGAAAGACTTATAAGAGCTTCTCATTTCTCACAGTGTGCAGAAATGCTGATAACTGAGTTAGCAGTCTGTAACCTGCTAGGCCCTTGGACCCAAATTTTAAATGAATGACTCCAGTTCAGTCTTTCGTCAGATCACACAGAAGACTGTAGCTGCACTCGACAGCTGCTAAGTTCTCTGAATGTAGCGTTCTTCAGAATGGTTGCCTGTATATCAGCTTTAGAAAACGAGAAGGAGGCTTTGAATCAGGCAAAATAGGGAAACTAAAAACAGGTCCAAATTAAGATAAAGAGGGCTACTAATGGACCATCTGCCAGAGACGCTGGCCATTTTCCCAGAATGAGTGAAGTCCTGATAATAGACTGTACAATAAACACAAGTGTTTTTGAAAACTAAGTAAAAAGCCATTTATCCTAAGCCATGTAATTTAAAAGTAAATGGAAATATAATTTTCAAAACCATAGACTTTGCACTTAAAAAAAAAAACAGCAGGAGAAAAAAAACTTTGGTTCCCATCGTGCCTCAGTCAATTAATGTGTGATCATCTCTAAATTATTTCATATATCTTACCTCCTGTGGAAAGAGTGATAACAGTGTTTCTTGTTATCTTAAGTGGCTTTTGAAGATTAATAAAATATGGTATGCAAAGCACTTAATAAAATGCCTACAAAGAAATAACTGTTTAATATGTGGTAGCTAGTATTATTTTTGTAATTATTGCTAGTATTATTGAATTTTTACTTGTACTGAAGATTAAGCAGTATTTTTATTTAAATTGTGGACTCCCGAGATTAGGAGGAATTCAACTTTTCAAATCCTTTTATTTATAATCTGTGGGTACTCTTTTTCTCCCCTAAGTATGATAATATATTAAAGAAGCATCTAGAACACAGGGCCTAGCACACAGAAATAGTTCATTATATTTCAATTCTGTTCTACATTTTGAATTGGTACTTTCTGAACATTCACATGATAGCTGTATTTTTAATAATGTTCTAGAAACTGAGGTAAAATCTTTTAAGATTAAAGTCTTAATCTTAAAATGAAAGTTGAAAAACAGACTGGTAAGTGCTTCTTGTTTCTGTACCTTCCAACAAGTTCAGGAAACAGAATCCACTCCAGTTATACTAACTGAAATTTTAATTTAAAGTAAAGAATTGTTAACTAGGGATTGCGGAGCTGAAAAGAAATAAAAAGGGTACACAGTGGAATTACAGAGGTAGTAACTTCAGGCAATAGAACTGAAGAAAGAGAGGGAAGAGGTTTGGCTTATTACCGCTTGCAGGAGGAGCCAAGCAAAACAGGGATTCAGACCTCTCCCAGGAGGGGTCTGGCTCAGCTGGTGCTCCAAGCTCCAAGCTAGAAGTTCAAGGTCCTTTGGAGCTGGGAATTCAGCCAGACCTGAGGAGGAGGAGAAGCTGGTTGGTTTTTAGCTATCAAAAGGGGTGTAATAAGACAAATTCTAGAAGTATGGGGAAAATTCCAAACTGAAACTAACTGCTTTTACTGTAATAAGTATCCAGCTAAGTTGAAGAAGCATGGGTGAGGTGATGCCACCAAGTGAAGCAAGCAGAAGGGATCAAGTCCCTTCTTCCTTAGATGTCCAGTTTCTCCTCACTACTCCTGCTTCATGGACCTGAAAACTGACAGAGAGGGACGTGGCATGCAGAGCTCCAGTCTCACATCACAAAATACAGTACAGGAGAATGAGTTAAAAAATAAGAGAGAGTAGAACCATTGAGTATCATGTGGTAGAAGGTGAGTATTTTGTTGTTTTTTTAAGTCCATGATATGGATAGTTTCCGATAACAGCATTTGTGATTTTAACTACCTTCTAAACAAAAATAACAATAAAATGGAAAATAGTTTGATATGATGGCTTCCATTTTATTAATAAATATAGAAGGATTACTCTAAAGGGTGATTAAAAATCTGTTCAGAAGCTTTTTCAAGAGGGATGAAAATAAACCAGTGAACTTCAGTTTAAAAAAAAATACACATAGTCGCAGAACTAAAATCACTCACTAACAAATAGATTTTACTTGTAACACGTGAAATAATATATATCAATATTTTCATGAACTCTCATGCATTTCTACGGATTTTATTTTACTCAGATACTAGTTTAGTTACCAAAAATGAAGGTATTTAAATTACAAAAATGCATGAGGAAAGAGCATTTTAGGAAGGTACTTTTAGGTTAAATTTCCAAAACTCCATTAAGGAATATATCATATTTTCAAAATATGTAAGAAATTTACATATAATTCTGCATTTATCTTGTCCTATAATTGTATATTTACCTTTACATAATAAAAAGTTCTTGGAATGGAGGCATTCATACATACAGTTCATAACTGAGAATAAGTAAAAATAAATTGAAAATTTGAGACTATTTTTGTGATAGTACTGGGATCTAAATTAGTTTTTTCTAGCATATTTATAAAGAAACATTATTAAAATTTAATCATGCTGGCAAACTATGAGCATGTTATGTTTCAGGAACTATTCCTAACATAATTTAAAATTTACTTCTATCTACCATATTAAAATTAACTTATTACTTCATTTTGACACATTTGATGCTGATCCTTTTTCTCATCTCCAATGAATTTATGTTTGTAAACATTTTAAATTTTAAAAACATGCCCCCCCCAAGTGTGAACATGTCTCATCACCCATCAAGATCTTTCAGATAACTGGTGAAAAAAATGGACTTACTAAAATTCTAGATCAGGTATCCAAACAAACCTGAAAGCTTATTTTTAAAATTTGTGAAAAAGGGTTTTAAGTGGAAGCAGTACAGAATGAATATGCTATCATCTAAATTCAGCTAGACCTCACACAAGTGCCAGAACAGCAAGAGAGATTAATATCTTGTACACCAATATATTTTATTCATGGTTATAGCCACTACACTTCCGAAATCTGAAATTCAGAGACTATAAATCTCTAAAGAAGTGAGAAATGCAAGAGGTGCCGAAAAGAGGCCAAAGTTCTGGAGTGAGGTCTTGACACTCGTACACACGGCTATGGCATTCATTAGTCAGGTATCACCTTCCCTTTAGAGAGTGCAAACTTCTTTTCACCTTACGATTATTTATATATGTTAGATAAATCATGTTTTCAGGTTGATGTTCCTCTTCTTGGAAACGGGATGTTCAGGAATGGCATTTCAGGATTCCACACAGCTTATTATGGACAAGGGAGATGAATTATTTCTTCTCCATAAAGAGCTCACGGCCAAGCTTTGGCACTGCAGACACTAATAAATAACTAGTTTACAACTTCACGCTGATGTTACATACCTAGGTGTAGCCGTGAGGTACACTCAGTGACAGCTCTTCCAAACCAGTATCTTACACTGGTAATAACAAGGATCTGGAAACAATAAGCCTAGCTAAAGAGATGTATCATAACTCCCTTGCCAGCAGTAGGAGCTAGGAGTACACATAGAAAATGATGCCCTATGTTTGTAAGAATAGGATTGCGCTATTCTCTCTTTGTTATAGGACCTGGTTTTCTTTCCAGGTTGTAGGACCTAGCTTATCATGCTCATACTTTAGAGTTTTAAAGTGAATTTAGAATTTTTGCCTTTCAAGACATAAGAATCAGAGGAACACATGCGAATAGTGATCAAGAAAAGGAGGTATCCTTAATTATAACTGATTGAGAAATTCTGCCTAAAAGTCAGAGACTATAACACAACACCATCAGTCTCCAATAAAGGACGTGTTTCGGAATATTTATCTGGGACCACTTTAAGGTGTAAATGGGAGACTTGGGCATATCAACTCAAGTTCCATGAAATCTACTGTTAACTTTCATGTCCCTTTAATGTATTTTCATACATTTGCTAGTAAACTAGCTGTCAGATTATTTAGAATGGCCCTGGCTGGGAAGACTGAAGGAAGTCCGTTCAGTTGTATATGTCTTGTGCTATGCCAGCCATGTCCTACTAGCTGTGGAGAGGAACAAGTAAGGTGTTGAAGCTTTGCGAGAATGAATACAGAAATATGCATGTACTTTTAAGCTTCTTTCACATATGCCAACACCCTGTTGAACAAAATTAATCACATGACCAAGCCAAGTATCAAAGTCAGAGTGAGAGATCTTTAGGAAGAAGGGAGTAGATGCAGGGAGGTCGTTTACTACATTCATTCATGCAGTCAGTTCCACCACTCACGATCAGTGACTCTGATTTTACTCCACACATAAAATACGAACCAGTTGAGAATCTATCACCTGGAATAGGCCTTCTCTTTTTCTACAATGTCTGTCTTTTCCACATTAAAACAGTACCTACATAAACCACAGTAAAAATAGTTGGAATGTCACACTAAGACTAAGGAAACATTAACTTGCTTTCCTTCAAATTGAGACTGTTTCCCAGCTTCTTAGATGTGAAGAGGACATAAACCTACCTATACCAGTGGTTAGCTCTTTGGAAATTCTTGCTGTCTGAGGCAGTGTGGTAATTTTGCTGGAAGAGAAAATATCTGCAACTACACTGTGCATTGAAGGAGGTGCTCTGTTTCAGCATTCATAGTAGTCATTGAATTCAACAAGTGTTCTGTCTACCCACAGTCTTAGCATATACAAGGCCTTTCCAGAAGGTATCCAGCCATGTCATATGAAAAATAGAGACATTTATTGAAGAAGATACAAGATACAAGAAACATTGTACACAGGACAATGACACCTCAGTCCCCTTCAAAGGACGCACCTTGAAACCTCACACAGTTCTCCCAATCACCATCAGCTGCCCCACTGTATTTTCTGAATCTCATTGATGGTCTGAACTCTCTTTCCTTTCAAAGGTGGTTTTAGTTTTGGAAAAAACCAGAAGCCGTAGGGCACCAATTCTGGGCGGTTAGGCGGCTGAGTCCTCTGGGCGATTTGATGTTTCACCAAAAACTCTGCATGAGACATGATGCCTGAGTGGGTGCAAAATCATGCAAAATCAACCCCTCTACCCTTACTATCTGATCACTCTTTATTTCTAATCAACTTCCTCATCCCCCACCTTGATGTCTAAATCTTTGGTCTGCCTTTAGCAAAAATCTTGTTAAGCCAGTCAAGCAGAAATCTTCAAACCTGTTGTCTACTCTTAGTAATTTCTGCTCACTGCCCCTCTTACTCTGCTCCCTGATTATAAATTCCCAGGGGTCTTTGCTATATAGTCATACCTCAGTACTCATTGGTTTAAGAACTCATCGGTTTCAGAACTCATCAAACCTTGTACTCTCTGCATTTTGATGAGAAAAAAAATGTTTTCACATTCAGCGCTTGCTTGGCACTCATCACATTTGCTAGAGCTTCTACAAGTCATGATGCCCCTCCACAGGATAAAATGTTTCATCATTTGGTACTTGGTTTCGATACTTGTCATGAGTTCTGGAACAAATTAACAATGAGTACTGAGGTAACACTGCATTTGGAATTGGCTCAGCCCTTTTCCCTATTGCAATAGTACAGAATAACATCTGCCCTGATGTTATCAGTGCCATAGCTATCAGATAATAGCATAGTTTTAGGAAGAGGAATCATTAAAAAAATTGCTAAACAAATTGAGCATATCTGTTAAACAACCTATTAATCATTCAGTTTCAAGCTGGCTTTGAATAGGAATTAAACAGATCAACTATGTGTTTAAATTTAGTAATATTGGGAGAATTTTGAATATATAAAATATGTCATATTCCATACCACTAAATACCAACTTTAGAAAATGCATTTGTGTTCTGCAAGACAGAATACAACTATTTGCACATGGGGGTGAAATAATGTGAACTAGTATTTTGGTTACTGTAAAAAATTATCACAAGACTTCTTGTCAAGAGGACGCATAGGTAAATACGTCTCAACTTTTCACACAACCATAACAAAAATCACAACGAAATCACAAAACAACTACCACCCAGAATCATCAGAAAACTGAGCTGTATGGAAATCCAACAACCAAGGAATTAACGAAGTCACATTCATGCAAATGGGTAGGAGGGGCAGAGATGTGGAGATGCAGATATGCAGAGATACAGAATGGCCAGTTCCATAACCAATTGAAAGAACAGAACAAAAGTCCAGAAAAAGAACTAAATAAAATGGAGGTAAGCAATGTATCAGATGCAGAGTTCGAAACACTGGTTACTAGAAATTCAAGGAACTCGTTTGGTACTTCAACATCATAAAAAAGACTCAGGCAGAAATGAAGGTTATGCTAAGTGAAATAAAGAAAAATTAGAGGTAACCAACAGTGGAATGGATGAAGCCAAGAATCAAATCAATATTTTGAAACATAAGGAAAAAAATCATTCAATCACAACAGCAAGATGAGAAAAGAATCCAAAAAATAAGGATAATGTAAGGTGCCTCTGGGACAACTTCAAACATATCAAGATTCAAATCATAAGGGTGCCAGAAAGAGAAAAAAAAGCAAGAAATTGAAAACTTCTCTGAAAAAATAATGAAGGAAAATTTGCCTAATTTGGTGAAGGAAATAGACACACAAGTCCAGGAAACACAGAGAGTCTTAAACAAGATGGATGCAAAGAGAACTACACCAAGACACATTGTAATTAAAATGCCAAAGGACAAAGATAAAAAGATAATCTTAAAAGTAGCAAGAGGAAAAACAAACAGTTACCTTCAAAGGAGATCCCATAAGACTGTCAGTCTATTTCTCAAAAGAAACTTTGTAGGCTAGGAGAGACTGGCAAGAAGTATTCAAAGTGTTAGAAAGCAAGGACCTACAACTTAGGTTACTGTATCTAGCAAAGCTATCATTTAGAATGGAAGAGCAGATAAAGTGCTTCTCAGACAAGGTAAAGCTAAAAGAGTTCATCATCACCAAGCTATTATTATAAGAAGTGTTAAACAGAAAATTGAACTGAGTGGAAGTCCGACAAGCAAGGAGTTAAAAGAGACACGTTCATCCAGACTGGTAAGCGGGGCGGAGCCGGGTGGAAAGCACTCAGCAAGATGCGATTTGTGGAGCGGTGCCGGCGGTGCTCCAGATGCCCGGAGAGGCCCGTGGTGGGCGCGCCTGGCCAAAACGTGGCAGGTGCACTTGGTGAAACCAGGGCTGAGACTGATGGACTGGGCGGTCCCTCATTCTCACGCAGATATACCGGGAGGAA
Organism: Micronycteris hirsuta; assembly: GCA_004026765.1. Taxonomy (NCBI): domain Eukaryota; kingdom Metazoa; phylum Chordata; class Mammalia; order Chiroptera; family Phyllostomidae; genus Micronycteris; species Micronycteris hirsuta. Next base: position 13,690 of record PVJI01007114.1, read on the forward strand.
AAGCTAGGGAGCTGAACAGACCGAGCAGCGCACCAATGCAGGGAAATAAAGCCTCAAACCACCGATTGAAAACACCTGTGGGGGTTGAGGTGGCAGCAGGAGAAACTCCCGGCCTCACAGGAGAGTTTGTTGGGGAGACCCACAGGGACTTGGAACTGTGCAGGCCCATCCACCCACCCCAGAGCCAGCAAAGAGGGGCCCAACTTGCTTGTGGGTAGCTGGGGAAGGGTGGAGAACAGAGCAAGCGCCATCGTTCTCTCAGGCCCCACCCCCACAGATAGCGTCACAACACAACAACGTGGGTTACCCCGCCCTGGTGAATACCTAAGGCTCTGCCCCTTAAAGTAACGGGCACACCAAGAAAAAAATGGCCCAAATGAAAGAACACATTAAAGCTCCAGAAAAAATACAACTAAGTGACAGAGAGATAGCCAAACTATTGGATGCACAGTTCAAAACACTGGTAATCAGGATGCTCACAGGATTCACAGAAAGATTGTCACAATTACTTGAACAAATAAAGGATAATATAAAGGAAATGAGGGGAAACCTGCAGGGAACCAATAGGGATAAGAAGGAAACTGGGACTCAAATCAATGGAGTGGGCCAGCAGAAAGAAAAAAACATCTAAACAGAAAAGAATGAAGAAACAAGAATTTAAAAAGCTGAGGAGAGGCTTAGGAACCTCCAGGACATCTTTAAACATCCCAACAACCGAGTCATAGGGGTGCCAGAAAGAGAAGAGGAAGACCAAGGGATTGAAAACTTATTTGAACAAATAATGAAGGAGGACTTCCCCAAGCTGGTGAAGGAAATAGATTTTCAGGAAGTCCAGGAGGCTCAGAGAGTCCCAAAGAAGTTGAACCCAAAGAGGAGACACATCATCATTACATTACACAAGATTAAAAATAAGGAGAGAATCTTAGAAGCAGCAAGAGAAAAGGAGACAGTTACCTACAAAAGAATTCCCATAAGACTGTCAGCTGATTTCTCAAAAGAGACCTTGCAGGCAAGAAGGGGCTGGAGAGAAGTATTCCAAGTCATGAAAGGCAAGGACCTACATCCAAGAATATTCTATCCAGCAAAGCTATCATTTAGAATGGAAGGGCAGATAAAGTGCTTTTCAGATAAGGTCAAGTTCAAGGAGTTCATCATCACCTAGCTTTTATTATATGAAATGTTAGAGGGATTTATATAAGCCATGGAGGGATATCAACAGGGGAGTGGTAGGGGGAGAGAGGGGGAAAAGGTGTAGAGAATAAGTAGCATAAACAGCGGGCAGAAAACAGACAGGGGAAGTTAAGAATAGTATAGGAAATGTAGAAGACAAAATACTTATGTGTAGGACCTATGGACAAAAACTATAGGGAGGGGAATGGGGGGATGGAGGTGGAGGGGAAGAAAGGGGGGGAAATGGGACAACTGTAAGAGCATAATCAACAAAATATATAAAGAAAAAAGAGTATACATTCTTAGAAAATACACCCTAGTGGAAGTAGCATTATAGTGAAATTACTTGTCTAGGGCTTCCATGACAAAGAACCATAGACTAGGTGGCTTAAACAACAGAAACCATTTTTGTAGGATTTTGGAGATTAAAAGTCCGAGATCAGAATGTCAGCAGGGTAGATTTTATTCTAAGGCCTTTCTTCTTAGCTTGTAAATGGCTGTCTTCTTCGTTTATCTTACAATGGTTCTCCCTTTGTGTGTGTCTGTGTCCCAACCTCCTCTTATAAGGACAAAAGTTGTGCTAGATTAGGGCCCACCTATATGATCTTATTTTATATTAATTACCTCTTTAAAGGCCCTATTTCTAAATATAGTCATATTTGGAAGTCCTGGGGTTTAGGAGTTCAACATATGAATTTTGAGAAAATACAAATCTACCTATATTATATTTTCTCAGGCCAAAAGGGGTAACATAGATTCATTATTGCCCAGTGACAAAGATACCGTTGTCCAAACGAAGACCAGAGCACACAATTCTTACTTCTAATATAGCATGCCTTGCTAATTAAATTTGGAAAGAAGTAGTGAATAGCAAGGATTGGGGGATAAAGATGATCAAAATCCTTAGAGATGAATGCACTAAATATAAAAACCTCTGCAATAATACAGCATGAAATATGTACAGTGTGCTGAAAGTTTAGTGACTTGCTGATGAGTTTTCCCATTAGGCAATTACTTAGAATTTTCACAGAACTAAGAGGAAGAGAACCACTGTAGGCCTCTAAGGAGGGCAGCCTGAAGTTTGGTATGTGCAGAAACATTCACCAGCGCATGAACAGAAACAGAGGAGGTGTAGAGCGGGGGTGAGTGCTGTCAAGTGAGCTTGAAATGTTAAAAAGGAATGTGTAGGCGGAGCCTGAGGGCAGTTTTCTGCTGAGCTTTCTTTCCACCTCTTCCAGGGTCAGCGAAGTGGCAGTTCGGTGTGGACCAGTTGTCTGAAATCCTCAAAATGAAAGTTTTTCTGCTGATTTGTCCTTCCCTGTGCTAGAACACACAGCATTTTAGTCCAGAATAAGTGTCCGGTGTGTCTAAATATAATCTCCTTGTTTATTACTATTTTAATAACTTGGTACCATTGTTTTTCTTAGGGCCAGTTTGAGCTGAAGAGCCCATTTTATTGGAGATTTTCTCTTTTTCAATGCCCTGCCTTTCAAATCAAACTCTTGTAGGGACAAATTGGTACTGATACATTCCCTTCAATGCTTATTGTTAAAACGAGGCACTGATGCAACACAAATACGTCTAACTACCTAAAATGAAGCCATTAATTAGTGTCTGGTATTGGAGATTTTAATGTAAAAATTAACTGAATGAAATATTCTATCCCAAATATGAATCCAAAACATGACAAATAAAAAAGAGATGTCATCTACTAACTTCTTGCTGAGATCTTGTGACCAAAATATTGACTTCTAGGCATTGAATAAAGACAGCATAAATGGGGCTATAGGCCAAGGGCAAACTCCTATGTTCTATTTCATTATGCCTCTGGACTCCTCATCTCTTTGAGGAAACTGTTGCTGAGCATATAAGGGATGTGTTTCTACTCAGAAATCCTTGGTTGTAAAGAATGCTTTAGGTATTCAGTCCTATTTTACCTTTTTTTTTATCTAAGCATTCTTCCTGGATGCCTTGAAATCACCTCTTGGCTACAAATCATCTATATGCTGATAACTCAAAAGTTGTATCATCATCTCTGGCCCCTCCCCATAAATCATGATTTACATATTCAATTAACCATCTGATGGAAACAGTTGGAAGGCTAATAAATAAGTTGAAATGAAAATAGGCAATGGAGAACTGCTGATTATCTTGTTTAAATTTGCTTCCTAAGTTTTATCCATCACATTAAATGGGCAACCATTCACCCAGATGAGCCATTGAGCAATCTAGGTTATAGCTTTTATTCCTCTCTGTGATTCACTGCCATATTTAATTTATTAGCAACTCTAAGTCCAAACAATATTCCAAGTTTAATCACATCTCTTCATCTATAGTGTATACAAAAATTGCCGTGGGCCAATTAGACAGCAAATGATTTATTCAAAGTCTATTGCAATAGGGGTCAAAAGTATTGAAATAGTGTTGCGGAAGCAAAAAGAAAGAGGATTTTGAAATGCTTGGATGGCCTAATGGGAAAGTCCTTCAGGGTATTGGTGAGAAGCCTGGTCAATGTGATTAGGCCATCTGTGTGTGCTAATTGTAGTTTATCAGAGTTAGGTGGCTACCCTCCCACAGACACTTAGAAAAATATGAGCGAGCCTTATCTTTTCTGATGATTTCATTTCAAACGGATGGCTTTCAGCAGCTTGAGAAAGATATTCCTGAATGAAGGAGAATTTACATCTCAAAGAGATCAAGAACAAATTTACAATTTCATGTTTCCAACAAAATAAATGTTCTAAGTAAAAGCAGGTCAGGGTATATAGTCAAAACAAAGCCCATTTGATGTTTAGAGGAGCTGAGAGGGTGTTGAGGCCTTCTGGTCAACCGCGTGATTACTCTAACCAAAGGTCTAGTTACTTTTTGCCTGATTATTGACATGTTTTTCTAAACTGTCTTCCTTCTTCCTCTTTTACCTTTGTTATTCACTATAGGTAAATAAAAATTGATCATTTTAAAAAAAATTATCATTGATTTTGAATGGAGTTTATTTCTAAGGATATGATAGAATCTTTATAGTGAATATTCACTTTTTTCCCACTAAATAGTTGCCAAAGTGAGTTTTTAAATACATAAATTAAATTATGTCAGTCCCATGCTTAAAGGCTTTCTGATACTTCTCATAAAATTTAAAGTAAAATAAAAACTCCTTATGCACACTTAGGTGATCTGCTTTTCTTTCTGTTTCTTGGTCACCCATTTACACATACATCCTTCTTTACCTTATACATGCTAAGGTCTTTCCATGGTTGGGCCTTTCAATTAGGTCTTTCCTTGGCTTGAGGTATATGGTGATTACTTTTATTTATCAACTTCATGAGACTAAGAGATACCTGGATAGCTTACTTTTTAGTGTGTCTGTGAGGGTGTTTCTAGAAGAGGTTAACATTTGATCTAGTAGATTGAGTAAAGAGATACTGCCTTACTCACATGCAGGGCATCATCCAACCTACTGGAAGTCTGGACGGAACAAAAGAGCAAAAGCAGGGCAAATTTTCTCTCTCCTCTTGAGCTCAGAAGTCCGTCTTTTCCTGCCAGACATTGGAGGTCCTCGTTTTGGGGTCTTCAGACTGGAAATTACACCCCTAGCTCCCCTGGTTCTCATGCCTGGGGTCTTTCTCTCTCTCTCTCTTTCTTGTAAGTTATCTGTGAAATGAAATGGCTACTAAGTGACCTACAGGCAGGTGGCATATACATGTGAAATGTGGGTGCACTGGACAAAAGGATGATGCATGTCCGGGGCTGATGGAGTGTGATTTCATTCTGCTACTCAAAAGGGCATGCAATTTAAACTTAAGAGTTATTTGTTTCTGGAATTTCTATTTAACATTTTTGGACCAGAGTGGACCATGGGTAAGTGAAAGTGAAACCGTGGGTAAGGGGGACTACTGTACTATTGTATAGACGTAGTTAAGATGCAAGTTGAGAGGAGGTCAGAGTGGAGTAGATTGATACCTTAATCCAATTTGACTGGTATTCTTAGAAGAGAAGACAAGACACAGAGATAAACACCCATAGAAAAAGACCACAAGTGAAGACACAGACACACAGAGAGAAGATGGCCATTTAACAGCAGAGGCAGAGATTGGATTTATGCAACTGCAAACCAAGTAACATCAAGGGTTTCCAGCAAAAATAAGAAAATGCTATGGAACAGACCCTCCCCCTGAGGCTTTCAGAAGGAACCAGCTTTGCTAAGTCCTCAAATTTGGACTTCTAGCCTCCAGAACTGTGACAGAACAAATTTCTGTAATTTTAAATAACCCAGTCTTTGGTACTTTCACAGTCATTGGAAATAATATAGACTTTATGATTCTCTGCCCCTACACTCACAATTTCCTGACACTCCTCTGATTTTGTGTTACCTGGGTCAGGTGAAATCCAGGTGGACCTAATCTGTCCCTGAAAAGAAGAGAAATTTGTTCTGTTTGGTGGCAGAAGAAGGTGGAAGAGGAATTTAGAGACATTCAAAGTATAAGAGGGATTTGCTGTGCCATTACTGGCTTAAAGTCTAAAAGGGGCAAGTGATGAGGAAGTCAGGAAGCATTTAAAACTAAAAGTGGACCTTACCTGATAGCCAGCAAGAAAACAGGGACTCAGACCTACGGCCCTAGGAGCTGTGTTCCAGCAACAATTTGAATGACCTTAGATGTGATTCTTCCCCAGCACCTCCAGATAAGTGATGAGCTGGACAATATTTTGATTTTGGCCTTGTAAGAAGCTTCTGCTTCTCTCACCTCCAACATAGGAAGGACTGTGTTTTCTCTCCTCAACGTTATATTAGGGAAGACCAATACATTTTCCTAGAACTAGTTGGTGCTCATCTCAAATAAATAACTATTATTAATTTGAACCTGTACTATGTGACCATATAAGCCTAAGTAAGTGATATTGGCACTTGACCCCCCAAATAATGGGATTTTTTGATAAATAAAATTTAAAAGAATAAAGGGCATTAATTTTTCAATATATCAATTTATACTGACATTTTAAGAAAACTAGATTAGAAAACATTCTTTTCTAAAATTCCGTGATTGGGCCTCTTTCTACAGCACCTTGACTCCTTTATGATCATTTATGTCACTCTAGAATGAATAATAAGCTTGACACATGCAAGAACTTTTTTGCTTTGTTTATCCCATATCCTAATATTTAGAATGGATGGGGTTGGCACATACTATTCATTCAATACTGATTTTTGAAGGAATTTATATATTAATGTGTAAGTGAATTTCCACAGATTTTTCTCACCTGTCTTAAATCAGAAGCAGTGTTTGCATAAATCAGTACAAATACCCTCCCCAATTTTTATGTACAGATATAAAATTAGCTGAAAGAGTAAAATGTATAATAGAGCATGGATCAGATAACCTAGAAAATCGCTCAAAGGATAATTCCATCAAAAACATATGGTCTTCCTTTTCTTTTCTCTTTTCCCCCTCACGACAATCTAATAAGCTTGATAAATATAAAATCTTCCTTTTTCTTTGGGTTACATAGACACAGCCTTAACTGACTCTTTATGTAATCATCACCAAGTAATTATATTCCAGCTGGATGCTTTGTGACTCCCATTTGACCACAAATTAGTTTGCACAAAGTGACAGAAGCTGTATTGTGTGGCACCCTTTATTACCGCCAGTCGCTGACATGGGGCTGAGAGCAAGGAATACGATTTGAACAAGAATCGTACTGCTGTCTGGAAGGCCCAGAGAAAACCTACCCAGCCACCAATGTCCAAATAATTATTTTAGACTTATGTTTTCAAACTTCTCTCTCCATAGTAATTAATTAATTATAGGCAGTGCTTTTACATATATTACACGTTCGTAAGATGCTTTTTTTCCTCTTCAGATTCATCCTCCTCAATGAAGTAGAGTTCATGTACAAAGTAGTATTAATAATTAAATGAACAGCTTCATACTGGGGACCATCACCTTGGCCACTTTCTTTACCTTAGATGTCCTGAGACAACTTGAGTACTTTATAAGGCAATGGAGAATAAGGGAGTCAAGTAATGTTGAGAGATTACCACAGCCAAAAGAGACCAAAAACTCTCCTTCAGCTTTTCAAAACCTAATATTTTATAAATGAGTCCTATTCTTCTTGTACAGAAAAGAAATTCAATTAGCAATTATTTCATAAATGAAAATTCTCAATAATCTACTTACTATATACACCATATGCATATACATGCACACACACAATGCTAAAGGAAAATTAACTGTCTGCCAAGCCATTATTTTAAATATCACCTCAGAGAAAATAAGAGTAAATTTTATCTCTAAATATTTGCTAATATTAAAAATTAATAAATGAACCTAAGCAACAGATGACAAAGGTATAAGTACAAGCACATAGCAAGTGCTAACCACAAAGCAATTAAATAAGATAATTAAATGGAAAACATTTTTGAATTACAACATTGGATTAGACTAAAAAGTTTTACATCAATTATTTTACTGTGTTAAGGTATAGCATGAAAAAATAAATGTTTTGTTTAAATGTGCATTTCATTAAATATAGGTTATTAAAAATGGTGGCAAAAAAGGATACTGTAATTAAAAAAACAAATTTATCAGTGCCTAATATTAAATAAACACATCAGAAAATTCATGAGATTACTTTAAAAGTGTATATTCATTACATCAGTCTTTATGCTAAGAATAAAACAATGTGAATGCAAGATAAAGACTCACATTAGTGTTATATTTAATGTAGACATGTAGAAATCAAAAGTTGGAAAAGTAAATGCACTAAGGGATCAAAAGAATATTAGAGAATTATGTTTTAATAGTGGGTCTAGATTCACTATTGTTTTCAATGTTCTCATAATCAAAAGATAAAGATTATCCTCTGAATATTTAATATATTTTGGAACTGCATAACCTTTGCTGACCTGTGGCTCACAAATACTGATGAGTCACTTACAAATATATATTAAGTACACTGTAAATGTGTATTAAATCCCACAACTAAATACTTCCCACATTTACTTTAAAAATCTCTTTTCATTGGTTTTACAAATTATTATTTTTCAAACCTCAAGTTCTAGTAAAACAAAATATGCTGAAGAGGTATATATCCCACCTTTATCATTTCAAGTTGAAGTATTTATTTTGTTCATCTCTTGTATAGAACTCTATGCATGCATATCTCTCATAATCTTTTTTATTTAGTTTCTTTCTGTCTTTTTTGTACTATTTTAATACTATTTGTAATAGTACAAATACTATTTTGTACTATTTGTTCTTCTCATTCCTTGATTCTATGGCTCTTTTATACTCTCTCAATCTCTTGATTCTCTTTCCTCCAAGTTACCTGGAAGGGAGTTATTTCTTTAAGTCATATAATAAAATAACTTTAAGTTCAAGTTCTGTCACTGAATTAATAAGAGGATATAAGCAAAAGGATGCTGTGACTCCATGCCCTAGAATTAGAAAGAGTGCTACTTTTTTCTGCAACATTTCAGACCCCCTGATGCTCAGAGAGTAAGAATTTAGGAAGACAATAAAGGAGTTAATTGCAATAGTCAAGATGGGAAGTGATTAAAGCATCTAATGGGACCATTTCTATGATTGTGTTCATTGTCACAGCACTGCTAAGTCTTACAAGGATCACAGAAGCTCATAATCCATGAACAATAAAAATGTATGGGCCAATATTTTATTTTAAATTGCTTCCCGTTTTAATTTCCTAAAATACAGCCACACAATGATTGTTAATGTCCAGTTTACATACTATGTGGATAGAAAACATTTTCCACTCCAAAAATATCTGTCTAGTGAATGCTAATTCTTCCCATTTGTACCTGTCTATTGACAAGTTATAAGATCATGGTTAACCAATATATAAAGAAATGAACTCTGTCAGGAAATTGAGTGTACAAGGGAATGGAAACAAAAAGGGATCGTTTGAAGTGTTTTCTGTGTCAGAGATTTCTTACCTCACAGGACATAAGTGCGGTACCTCTTGCATCCTCTGTCCATTTTTTTCCTTATTGTGACCTGATGAGAGCTGATGGGAATTTTTCCTAAATGACTGTCCAGGCACTCAAAAGATGAGGGAGAAGGGACAATGATTTTTTAAGTCTTCTGATAAAGAGGAAAGGGAACCTGCATAACTCTGCTCCTAAGAGGACTTCCTTCTTACTCCTGCTCTCTCCAGAAGACTTTTCTGACCTGAATTTGTTTCAAGTTCCGGGGCTTCATTTCTTTGGCATGTAAATTCCTTGGGAGGTGACTTACTCTAGTCTCATAGGTACCTTGGGGCTTAAACCAGGACCAAGTCCAGGTTGTAACCATTTGACTCTGGGGTATATAAGAAAAGTTTTATTAACCGTTTGAATCAGAACAAGTAAACAGAAAAATAGCTGCAGATATAATTCTCATGATATATGAAAATATAAGAGAATTGAAAGCAAACATTTTCTACCTTTATAGGGCTATTTTGTTTCAGTGGATTAAGAGGATAGGAGAGCTTTTCAGAGGAAGACTGAGAAAAACAAGAAAGTTTTATTTCTCAATAGATGGACAATCTGACTCCATGTAAAAACTATGGTCAGTCTCCTGTTGACACTATGAACAATCTTCGGGGGGACAACATAAGAAAGTTGGAGAATATTTATGAGTTTTAATTGATCCAAACCGACATCATATCTGGGAGCAAGATCTCAAATGCTTTCAGAGAATAACAATTTTGAGGTTTATTTTATGCATTTAAAATTAAGGAGGGAAGGACAGGTAACGAAGCTGACAGAAAGCAAGGTCGAGGTAGATATGAAACAGTTGCAGTTATGTGCTTTCTTGAGGGCGATCACCCTTTAGACGGAAGGGTCCAAAAGAGTGATTGGGTATGAGGACAAATCTGAAAGAGCGGTCAATATTAGAAGGAGGGGTCTGAAAAGAGATATTTCAAAGGTGTGTTACCTACATACACAGAAATGACAGACAGGGCTTGCTTAAGCAAAGATAAACCTATTACTAAAGAAGTTATATACCTCCTGCATGACTGCCCACCATGACCTGCACACAGGGGAGTTTATGACCAGAGGGTGACTTTCCATAGAACCTGTTTTTGTCATCAGACACAGCACTTTCCTTCCAGGAGTTTATAACTTCATAGTGTCATTGAAGCCAAAAAACAATAGTATAATTTTCAATCTGGTTGTTCAAAAGAAGTATTTGGTTCAATACTTTTTATTTAAAATGATAAAACAAGCAAAGATTAAACAGTAAAACACTTTTGAGATCAGTTTCTCTGACTGTAAGTAAAAAGTTGACGTCAGTCATACACATCTCATAAAAAATGATAACATCAGCCATTTTCGGAATGTGTATGTATTGTGAGTTTACTGTTTTATAACTATCTAAGCAGACACTTTTGCCATGTGTTAATGCAATATTTATTATACCCGAGCAATCATACGCAGTAAAAGGAGAAAAACCTAACACTGCTTCCTGTGCTCTCCCCAGGGCCAGGTGCTCACTCTTCCGAGGAGCCCTTCAGCCTGGCTCCCTCTCCCTCCCCACGCTGTGTAAAAGCTCCTCTGTCTGTGTGAAATTCTTCTCCCTTAGTGATGTCTTCATTGCCTTCCAAGATAAGACCAGGTATCCTTTCTGAAGATAAATTTTTCTTTCCTTAAGCTAAGATTAAACTTCTCCCTCTTTTGACCTATGTTATACCAATGCCTACCAGGGTTACCATATTGACAACAATAATTTGTTTAAATTGTTATCTCTGACTAGTCTTTCTACTCTGCAGGGCAGGGCCTATGCATCCTGTTTCCCAGCACCCAGGACACTGTCCTGCTTGTTGTCAGCACTGACATATTTGTTGATAAATGAATGAGCACATGCGCAGCTGAATGAGCAAACTCACAGTAAGCAAAGGGGTTGTATATGATGATTTGAAATGTCTTTGCAACTCGTAAGAAACATCATTACATGATTTAAAAAAACCAGGACAGTGCCCTAATAAAATGCATTTTCTGTGAGTTTACAGATTTATTTATCTTCTTTTTAACATGTTTGATATTTTTCATTTCCTTCCAATAAATTTACTTAACATACAATGATTTTGTTTTGATTAACTCATAGTATTGCATAATTTGGATGTGATATTACTTCAAAAGACTCACTCTAATACATTTTTAGCGTTTTCTATTTTTTGAGGATAAATGATAAAGAATATCAGATAAGAAAAAACAATTTTTTTTTCTGAAAAAACAGCATGGACCTATCTTCAGACCATAGATAATATGAAAGGAAAAAGAATGTACTATGCATGAAATTATTTGAGTCTTATTTCTGGTTTATTTCATCAGTAAAAAGAAAATTCCTACCGATATTCCATTATGAACACTTCTTCTGTGAGGACTTCACATGAAAGACTGTGAGATTAGACCCTGAGGCTGATCCTCTGAAAACCATGCAAGGGCACCTGGAGTGTCACACATAATTTAACTGGCAAAGTTTTGAGTTTTTCTGCTAATACTGTAGGATATCATTTTCATGATTCCTTTTACCAGTAGAAGGACTGTAGTAGCAGGTTGAGGGTGGAAACTGAGAAGGAGAAAATATAAGAAGACTGTCCTAGCAAATCTTTCTTTCTACAAGGCTGTCCCAATAGAAAAGGTGAATTCACTGTCTTTAGTTAGCACTTGCCAACTCACTTTCTCTGCCAGCCCCAAGTGCTAATTATCTGTGACCTGTTTCAGCAACTAGATTATGACGTGTTAAACTATTAACAGTTTCCTTCAAAGTAGAAGCCTAGAGATAAAGATAAAATATCTAGGCAATGTGCAATCAGAATTTCTTTTACCCTTATCTCTTTTTTGACCACTTAAATTAGATAAAGTTGTTTTGAATTGGTTTCTATTACACAGATTAGAAGGCATTAAGTCAATGGTAAAGAGAAGGATTTTGGTGCTGGTGAGTTGTTGGGAAGAGGTTCTGACCCCTATCCCATGCAGAGTCACAGGTAGGAACATAGAACTACCATATAAGTTTTTGGATCAGAACACATAGCAAGACCTATATCCTTTCTAAAGTTTTCAATAATACAGAAAGGCTTCCTAATTCCCTGAACCATTCACGCACCATAAAGAATGTTGTGTGGGATGTGGCTGTGTGTAGGCATAGGAGCCCTTCCCTGTCTGAGTTAGAAGAACAAAAGTATTTTTCTTCTAATGGCTACAAAAATCTTATATTTGACCTTCTTCTTCTCCCAACCAAGTTTCACCAGCCCGCACTGAGTCCTCCTGTCTCAAATCAGGACTAACCTTAATTTTCTTGTTGCCCTCAGTATGGCACAAGCAACACTCACCTCTTGCTACCCACTGAATGTTTGTGTACAACCAAAACTCCAATGTCGATATGCTAATCCCTGAAGTAATGGCGTTAGAAGGCGGGACCTTTGGGAGGTGATCAGTCATAAGGGTGGAGTCCTCATTATTGGTATTAGGATTCTTATAAAAGAGACTCAAGAGAATTCCCTCACCTCTTCCACCCAGTGGAGATACAATGTCTATGAATTGGGAAGGGGGTTCTCACCAGACACTGAATACACCAGTGCCTTGATCTGGGACCTCCAGCCTCCAGAACTGTGAGAAATAAATATTTGTTGTTTAAGCCACCAATGCTATGGTATTCTGTTATAGTATCTCAAATGGACTAGCACAACTCTTTTATCACTAAGTTTGTTTATAGAGTTAGTGTCTTGTATATCCAAGCCTCTTCCCATCACCACCAACACTGCTCATTATTTTCCTTTATTCATATTTCTAAAGTACTGATAACACATGATTAGCACTACTACCTGATAGAAAAAACTCTTAGGTGTTTTGAATAAGAAACTTGCTCCTTAGAATTGTAAGCGATATCTTTTATAATCTGGTCCCCACCTAATTCTTCATTCCTATCTGTCAACAATATATATTCTATCAACCTAGATTCTGGGTAGAGTTAATGTAACCTCTGTGAATGCACCTTCATTCTCTGTTATTGGCCAAGCATTCTCTGCTTCACTTTCATTGAAATCTAATTACCCTTCAAGATCTAGAATAAATCCATTGTTTTCACAAAAATATTTCCTGAAACACTATCTAAGAATTTATTTTTTTCCTTTGGACTCTTAATATATTATTGCACAATCTCTTTTAGCCACTATTATTGCCATATCATTGTCATTACCATCACCATCATCACATTATCCTCCTTATTATACAAGTTTTATCATCAGAGGCTACATTAGTCCCCTTTTATATAGAGTAGGCAATTCACCTGCAAGTTCCTAACCTAGTGCGTTTGCATAAAGAAAGCAATCGACATGTTTTTGCTAAGTAAAGGGAAAACAATTGCTCTAAAATTCTCTTAGCAGTTTAAGGCTTGCAGCACTACAAAATTGATGGAGAAATCTCTTTACATGTGCACTTAAATAAATAGGCGTATGTTTGCCTAACCTTTCTCCTCTTGAGGTGCATCTGCAGCCTCCAGAGTTAGCGAGAGCAAAAGCAGAAGCAGCGGCAGGCTTTCTGTGTAACATTGCAGGCGGCAGGTATGATCTTTGGATACGAGCAGAATCCAGTAGAGCTTTGAGTGGTGCTATCTGGCTGGTGCAGCAGATTACCTACCCATCAAAGTATCTTCCTCTTTTCTTCCATTTGGCTTTTGTCAGAATTGGCAAAGCTCCACAGAGTAAGAACATGCTAAAAGAAGAAGGAAAGTAATGGGGAATAATTAGAGGTGGATTTTTGCCAACACATGCCTGCATTTGAGGAGAGGACAAGCTGATGGTCAGTATTAGAAAAATAACTCCATGCCCAAAATCTAAGTGGATATTGCTAAACAGGGTTAAAAAGATAATACAGTGAAAACATGAACATTCTCTAAATTTCCATTTACTAATGACTGGAGCATATTTTCCAGAAGCCATAATACAGTGGGTTTGCAGCTGAAGAATTGACATATGGAACTGAGAACCATGAACTGACTCTTTCTTTCTCTCTGACAATCCCCTCATTAACGCACAGCCAGGAAACCTGGAAAATGTGTGCTTTTGCTGAGCTGGAGAGAGATGACAGTATTGTCAGCCACTGGGCTTTTGCTCCTTTGTTCAGCCATATTAAAATGATAGAAGGGAAATGAGGATGAGGCTTCTTTTTCCCAAGGCCCAGTGGTCTACAGGATTTATTGGACATCTGCTTACCTATTGTTAGCTTTTTAAAAAATTTCTTCTCATGTTTGAAAGCGGAAACACAGTAGACTACCGCATTGAGCATCAAGGCTATTAGATGATTAGCCAGTTTTTTCTGTGGGTCACATATACCTGGATAATAATGAGATCACGAAAAACACATCAAATGCTTCTTTCATAGCAGGAGATTTTTTGTTTAATAAATAAGATTTCTCACAACTCAAGCTAGCCCTTGACCCCCATCAGGCAATCATGTTTTGGGATTTAAGTGGAAAACTTAGGTCTGGTTTAGGAATTTCATGAGTTTTAGTGAGTAAGCTGAAGAGAAAAACATTAAATTAATTCATTTAAAGCAAAATCTTCCAATGTCTTTGCTAGGTGTTTGCAATCTACAAAAATCCTCCTAAGGCATCATAATGTGGAATAATTATTCGTTTTATATATATCTCCTTTGTTATGTTCCCCAGTATGAACACTAAGCACACAGAGAAAAGCAGCCCATGTATTGCTCTATTTATTCCTGGCACTGGGTCCCTAAGTAGGTGACCTTCATTAGAGCAGAGATATACTCAAATGGTGATTTCTTTCCACAGTGCCACTACCTGGGTCATAAGCACAATAAAAACAATGTGTAATTAGCATCTCAAATGGTCTGAGAAATGAAGGTGCCAGGTAAATGAGATCAACTCCTAATCGACTTTATCCCCTTCCAGTGAGTCATCTTTCTTATCAATTCTCAAATATTTAAAGAGATAAAATGAGTTCATAACTTACCTCCAATGTAGCAATTGCATCACTGATGGAACAGGAGGCCAGATATAGCAAGCAACGTGTACTCTAAAAACTCTCTCTCTCTCTCTCACACACACACGCACACACACACACACACACTACTATTCTATCTTCAATACCAATCAACCTTTGGATCTAGACAGAAAAGTAAAAGAATACATGTGGAAAAGATTTAAAATTATTTTTTTAACTTAAGTTTTAATAGCATCAAGCAATGAAGCATGGGATGCACCCTGATGAGGTTATAATGAGGAAGATAAAGAATTAAAAGATAAAAGCAGCAGGTGAGAAGATGGATACATGATGCAAGTCAAATTTTAATCTTTTTATGTTTCCTTTTACTCATTTAACTCCTCCTACCCCAACACACCCTTTTAAAAAAGCTTGTATTCTTATTGAATATGGCCATTTCCAAGGTTAATTCATTAAGCCAGGGCTACCCTGGAAAATATTGCCCATTTGTTACTATTTCACCAAATACTGGTGAAATCTTTAGTCCAAATGTTGATTTATTATCAAGAAAACAATCAGAGACCAGTAAGGGTGTTCAGAGGTCAGAATGAATCATGATAGAAATCGGAACCTCAATCCCATAATACAACTGGACATTAAAAATTCCTTAGAACTTTCTGGAGATTCATTGCCTTCTCATACTGGAAGTAAACAAATATATGAAAGCACAGAGGTTATTTATTGTGCACATTATGTTCTCAGTAAACCTTTAAATTCTATTTTAAACCATTGTATTATTTATTTTGCTTTTTTGCCTATAATTCTTTTTGTTTTCTATTATGTTTATGTGTGGCAGGTGTTGTGTGAAGACTTTTACATTTATTGTCTTATTTTTTCTATAAAACAAACATGTTGTAACTATCGCTATAATCACCATTTAACAGATGATAAATATTAAGGTTGAAAGAAACGATATGCCTTAAAGGTAACTAGCTGATAAAGATTTTTTTTTTAAATTGTGGTAAACACATATAACAAAATTTAATCACATTAACTATTTTAAGTGTACAGTTTAGTGGTTTTAAATATATTTACATTGTTGTGAAACAAATATCCAGAACTTTTATCATTTTTCAAAGCTGAAAGTCAATACCCATTAAATAGCAACTCTTTTTTTCCCCCCTCAGCCCCTGGTCACCACCATTCAGCTTTTAGTCTCTGTGACTTTGACAACTTTAGGTACCACATATAAGTAGAATCACATTAAGTTTTTTGTGACTGCCTTATTTTACATAGCATGTGCTTAAGATAAATCTATGTTCGATCATATGATAGGATGCCCTTCCTTTTTTAAGGCTGAATAATATTCCACAGAATTGAAGTGGTCCAGAAGACGCAACTGTGGCATTACAATTATTTGGACCCAAAAGAATTTGAGAATAGGACTTTTAACTGTCTTACCTGCCTAAAAACAAAGCCTCCCAAAAGAACACAATTGTCATAAATCTCATACTCAGAAATTTCCCTAGCAAAGAAGATAGACTCACCACCAAACAGAAGGCAGCATCAAACCTAAACAGACATTGCCAGGAAACTATCTCATCTCCCAACTCTTCTCCATTCAGCTTTCCAAAAAGGTGTTTGTTTTCCTGCAAGGGCCTTTCCCCAACTTTCTCCCACTGTTAAGATGGTGTACGCAAGACTTATATTTCAACTACCATATTGAGTCACATTTTTCTGTTAGTTTGTACACTTTCCTGAGTATGTACTTGAAAAATAAATTCTATGTTTTCTTACTAATATGTCATTTATAGGTTTAATTTACACAGGCCCCAAATCACAGAACATAAAAAGAATAAACGTTTTTCCTCCCCAACAGGATATATGCAACCGATTTTATTTATTAGGTCATCTTAATAGGGGAACTCAGGAATTAAAGATTTAGCTTCAGTTATAGGTGATAGGCTGAAGTGATTAGTACAAGTGGGAATCTGTCAAGTAGGTCAGGAACTTGAATACCTGACCTACTTGACTCCAGTCTAGCAATTCAACAAGCAATTCAAACTTTGTGTTGCAGGGTTCTGTGAGCTGCAAGCAAGGAGGTGGTATCTGAGCCGTTGTGCTCCCGGGAGGGTGTGTCCCTGAGGCAGATAAAGAACTGTTGATGAAGAGATAAAACTAGGATAATTGCCACCAGACTGCAACTCTTATCCCATTAAACTTTTTTTAAACCCCTCACCTACCCTGTCTTCTCCTTACAGAAATGTTGGCTTGAAATGCAACCTTAAGATGTGTTTTGACAGTACGTAACCCGCCATCTTCTCAGATCACTGGCATGTGAATGAATTTCCCATGAAGATCCAATCCTTATCTCTGCTTCTTGGTCCTAATAGTGACAGGCAGCATGAATATCGACTTTCCTGGTTTTAATCTGTCTTTGGGCGTTTGGGTAGTTTTCACCTTTTAGCTATTATTGTGCCATGAATGTGGGTGTGAAAATATTTCTTTGAGACTCTGCTTTCAATGCTTTTGAATGTATACCCAAAATTACAACTACTGGATAGTGTGGGAATTCTATTTGTAATTTTTGATTTAATTTTAATAAGCCTGTACTGTTTTCTGTAGTGGTTGCACCATTTTACAATCCCATCAACAGTGAACAAGGGCTTCTTCAGTTCCCTCTCTAGATCTTAATCAACATGTGTTGCTTTCTGTTTTTTGCTTTTTTAAAAAAATACAGTAGCTATTCTAAGGGATGTGAGGTAATATCTTATTGTGGTTTTTATTTCCATTTCTGTGATAACTGAGTATTTTTTCATATGCTGATTCCTGAACTGTTTTTAACTCTAAATTGAACTCAGTCTGACTTGGGGACCCATATTTTTGAGTACTAAATTACACTCAACACAATTGCAATTTTTCTTATTTTTATAGATGATTTACTTAACCGAAAAAATGTTAAACATGTACTTCCTAATTTTAGCTTGTATTTTTTAAATTTTGCATTATATTTTTAATTTTCTTTTTTCATTATGATTTATCCCTCCTGTATCTTCTTGCACCTCCACCTGCTCCTCTGCCCCCTGCAATCACCACCCTGTCATCCGTGTTCACAGGTTCTTTCTCCCTCTCTCACTTTCTTTTCTTTCTTTTTTCTTTTTTGCTCAACTCCTCCAATTCCCTCCATTATTTTTTTAGTCTGGCCATTTCGATGTTTGATTATTATATTGCTAATTATGGAGAATCTCCAGTGACTTAATAGTTAATCAATCAATCATTTAAAACTTCGAGCCCTGACAGGTTTCAGGGACTTAGGACCTGTAATGGATTTTTTTCCATAGCCTTTCCTTATGCTTTCCAGGAATGTTCACTTATGGAATAGCTAGCTACCTTCGTATAATAAAAGTTTGTACACTCTATGTTGGGCTTTTTAATTTCTCATTTTTCTTTGTGACTCCTTGCACTGTAAGGACCACAATTCTACAGAATAGGTGACACTAAAAAAGGGTTATAGAAGGAATGGGTTTACAAATTAACTTGGGTTATTTTCTTTGAAGAAGGAACTTTTGAAACTGAATAGTCATGGCCATAGGCTACACAGCAGTATGCCTGATCATTTTAGCCCTTATAAATTGAGCAATACGATAATCAAATGCTGTTTATGACAATTCCAGTTGATACATTTTTATCATAAATACACAGCTTAGATAAACCTTATGTAAACAAGTAGAGCATGGACAAGTAAAGGGAAACAACTATGGTTTTAATTAAAACCTAGGCTTAGGCCTGGCTGATGTAGCTCAGTGGATTGAGCGCGGGCTGGGAACCAAAGGGTCCCGGTTCAATTCCCAGTCAGGGCACATGCCTGGGTTGCGAGCCAGGTCCCCAGTGGGGGCCACGTGAGAGGCAACCACACATTGATGTTTCTCTCCCTCTCTTTCTCCTTCCCTTCCCCTCTCTCTAAAAATAAATAAATAAAATCTTAAAAATAAAAAAGACAGTGCTGGATCTATTTAAAAAAATAAATAAATAAAACCTAGGCTTATTTTTTTGGAAATTACTCAATGAAAGTCAATCACTAAAAATAAAAATAAATTTAAAAAATGCCAAAATTAAAAAAATGCATAAACTGCTTTTGATATTTGGAAAATATTAAAGTATCTAATTTTAATATTAAGTTGCTTTTCTTGTGTTTTTAAGTTCTCATTTTTCTTTGATTTAGCAATATAAATCCAAATTTTATATTACATTTTTTGGGTACAGTTTGTAAATGAAAATGCATCCTAGGACTTTAATTTGTGACCCAGCATCAAAGGAAAACACTTGGACCTGTATAAAAATGTTTTTAAATGATATTTACTTATGTGTTAATTTAGGAAAATGAGGCAGATATAAGTCACTTTTTTTTAGTCTTATGCTACCTGATGTTTTTGTTAATCAACTTAATAATTTCCTTGCTTGTGTTGGATAAAAATGCCTTTTACTTTATTTATTTATTTTTTAAAGATTTTATTTATTTTTAGAGAGAGGAGAAGGGAAGGAGAAAGAGAGGGACAGAAACATCAATGTGTGGTGGCTTCTCACGTGCCCCCTACTGGGGACCTGGCCTGCAACCCAGGCATGTGTCCTGACTAGGAATTGAACCAGCGACCCTCTGATTCACAGGCCCGTGCTCAATCCACTGAGCTACCCCAGCCAGGGCGCCTTTTACTTTAGAAGCTAAAATGTTGATAGCGTTCTTGGTCATTTTGTGCCTTGCCTCTACATTTGTTTCTTTACACCCGTCTGTTTCCTTCCCTATGTCTGCATACGTAGATGTAGAAATAAATGTTAATAGCTATGCCATAAATATGAAAATATGCTCAGTCCTTTCATGGGAGAAAAATCGAAAAATGTGTAAGCTACAAAGTTTCTATTAATGTAAAACTTAATTAAAGAATCCAGCTGGCACTAGCAATAATGTATTCAAAATTATATCCTGTAGATGAGTCAATTCGACTATTACATTAAACAGTTATAAAATATCCAGAACAACACAGAGTTTGATAGGAGCTATGATGCTGGCAAAGATCAATTGACTCAGTTTTATTATAAACATTGGCAACAATTTTTCATAAATGATATATTTTATTCAGATCAATATACATGACTCAATTTTCTCATTCATAAAATGATATAATCATACTTCATGGGCTATTTTGCAGATTAAATAAATTTACATGCATATATGTGGCTTAGAATGCACACTGGTACATTGTAAGCACTATATGTGCTAGATTTTTTCTTCTTCTTCTTCTTATGCAAGAACACATGTGTACAAGATCTACCTTAATGGGCAGGCATCTGCATCAAACTGTGAGTAGAGAGGAAATTTTCATTGAAATATTTGATCAAGATCCAGCCCAATAGGCATACGTATAAAACAAAAATGATGTGTAAAATGTAAACTTTCATAAAGAGAAACAAATATGTTAAAGGAAGAGAGTCCAATTTGCATTTGTGCCTTGTCTTCTTTAAAGCTTGTAGCGACCTCATTTTTATTCCTCTAAGCTTGGATAAGACAAGATTTTATAACATTCCTAGAGGGATTTTAAAAAGATAATAACAATTTGCATTTTGAAGTGTCTTTTGCAGCCCTGCAAAAAGATTGAAAGGTGTAAAATCCTAGGAACAACTCCATTTCTGTGAACACCTTGTCTGTGTTTATGGTGGAAACATCAGAGCAGAGCCACTTTGCCCCCAATCAGCCCCTTGTATTTTGGTTCTGAGTTGCATCTGAATTAAAGTTTATAAATATTCCACCAGGTTAGTACTGTGGATGTCAGATCTACACACCTTCCCTCCACTGACTCCTATAGCTGCAGTCATTACCCTATGAAGTTGAAGACTCGACTTTCTTTTTGCGTTTCTCTCTCCATCAAAGTGGTAGCTTCCCAGTCACAAAGCTCTGGGGACTCCG
Source organism: Micronycteris hirsuta (assembly GCA_004026765.1). NCBI lineage: Eukaryota > Metazoa > Chordata > Mammalia > Chiroptera > Phyllostomidae > Micronycteris > Micronycteris hirsuta. The sequence continues at coordinate 34,760 of PVJI01007114.1, forward strand.
CAGTGCATCGCACAGACCTCCCCGCCACTGTCTTTGTTCAGTGCTGATGTATCTGCACCAAATTACATGCTGAAATTCAGGCAAAAACAAAAGGAGTAGCAGTTCCTTAAAAAGTCAATTATTTTATGAAAGTATAAGTGTTAGAGAAAAGCTTTTTGTGAACTATTGATAGATGTAGGAATAATATTATTATAAAATGTTTATAAATGAAAAATTGGGGGGGGGTAGATTGCCAAACCTTTTAAACCTGATTTTTCTATGGTTTCTGAGAATATTTTCATTCTATCATGCATGTCATGGTTACATTTTCTCATTTGCCTGAACCTAGTATTTTGCAGTGCTTGCTTTTCCGCCCAAACTATCTGAAATGATTATTTTTAATTGAGCCTCATTTAACAAAGCATTATTTGAGGCTGTCTTCCCCCTTATTATTATTATTGGATAATGCACATGCATGTGAATGCAATTGAAGCACAGTTCCCCTTCTCCTGGAAGGGTTGAGTCTCAGGAAGAGAAGCGTCATTTGAAAGAGTATCGTGCTCCTTCCATTTCCAACCCCCATTTCCAGAAGAACTTATACCTAAATTATAATATCTTGCTTCCATTATTTTTCCACCTGCCCTGTACCCCTACCATGCTGTTCAATCAAAAGAATACAGTAGATGGCAAAAAAAAAGGTATAGTAAATCATATGTTATATAAATCTATTTATTATTTGTCATTTATTTACTATAGTGGACTAAATGATAATCTCGTAAAAGATATATCCACATCTTCATCCCTGGAACCTATGAATATTGTCTTATGTGGCAAAAGATGTAAGGAAGTTAAGGTTCCTGAAAAAATGGAGTTTATTTTCTATTATCCTGGTGAGTCTTACAGACATGGATCCTTATCAGAGAGACACACACATCACAGAAGGTGATGGCAAGATGTGGGCAGAGATTAGAGGGATGCCGTCACCAGCAGCTGGAGGAGGCAAGGGACACATTCTCCCCTAGAGTCCCTGAAGGGGATATGGCCCTGCCAACATCTTGATTTTGGCCATTCTGGTAATTCAGATTTGGGCTTCTGGCCTCCTGAACTGTGAGACAATTAACTTGTTTTGTTTTAAGGTACCGACTATGTGGTGACTTGTTATGGGATCACAGGAAACACATACACTTACTAATAATTTTTGGGAAAAGCAACCAGAAGCAAAGGAAGCCAGAACAATGTGCAAAGAGGCAGGCAGGAGAGAGAGTACAAGTCTCTGAAATGTTCTCACCCTTAGAGGAGCAGCCTCGCCTTTCCCACACATCCTCCGTGTGCTGCGTGTGTTCACCACCATTCCACTCAAAATCACATCAAAATCATGACTTATGGTTTTAGTGTCCTTCTGATCCCTCCATGATTTTTGGAGTATCTGGTTAAGCACCTGCTTGCTCTCTATTAAAAGTAATGATAAAAGTCCAGCCACAAGTTTTACAAAGATTCCTCTAAGGTTGAATCAAAGGATTTTACAAGGTCAGCATACTTGATGTTTCATATTCCCAGCAGGGCAGGGTTAAAGCTGAATGAAATCTATTTCTTTACCTGGGTTTAAATTCAAGTTCTGCTAATTACTCAATATATGACCTCCAGCAACTTAATTAACCTCCAGACTTGTGGTTTGTTATCCATAAATCCCAGATACTATCGACTTCACCAGTTAGTTATGAGCATTATAGTTATGTAAGTGAAATGTCAGGCAAATATTCATCATTTAGAAAATGGAAGGATTTATTCTTCTTCACATTTTGCCCAGTCTCGTTCTGCTCTCACTCAGGACAAGCCACAGGACCTGGTATGGCTGTCCATTTTTTTTTTTTAAGATTTTATTTATTTATTTTCAGAGAGAGGAGAAGGGAGGGAGAAAGAGCAATGTATGGTTGCCTCTCACATGGCCCTCATTGGGGACCTGGCCCACAACCCAGGCATGTGCCCTGACTGGGAATTGAACTGGGACCCTCTGGTTCCCAGCCCACGCTCAATCACTGAGCTACACCAGCCAGGCTGGCTGTCCATTTTGCTTAGGTGAAGGGGTGAATTAGGTGAATGCCTGGCCAGGGAGATGTCTTCCTTCTGGACAGATTATAAATTCATCAGTATGAATTCATATGCTCCACTCCATAGGGAACATATGAAAAGTTCAAGCTTTATGAGAAAGGCAGTTGTCAGAGTCATCTTTAAATTAAATCATTATCATTTTCTACTTCAAGTAACACTAATAAACACATGGCTTGCACTGGTTGCACAGCTTCTGCTGCTTACCTTCCTGCCCTTGAATTGTTTCAGAATTCTAAGTGAGACTGAAGAATTGAACCTCATATCCATGTCCACCCTGGTCTGAGTAGGGGTAACACAACACAACACAACACAATACAACACAACATAGAAACCTCCAGAAGCAGGCTCCATGGATAAAATATTGTCACTGTTTATTTTATTTTCTCACTTGGGAACTGGGAGGCTGACCTCCCCCATTCTCTAACAGAGATATTAAAAAGTAACAAATATGAAAAAAAAAATCTCTGATAGTACTATTAAAGGCTACTTTATGCCCTTGTGGAAACTTAAATTATATCTCAAAGATGAAACAGCTCCAGCGTTGTGCTCTCCCGAGGAAGTATATCAAGGTTCCCCTCCTCCCTCTCTGAAGACAGAATTTCCACGTGGCTAACAGCTAAGAGCTCAGTGTTCCTGAGCCAAGATTTCCGACATCCTTCATGGCCTGGACTTCTTGTAGTCTTACTCAGATTCTTCTCCTCCCAGAGAAATATCTTTTAAAGGACTGTAAGGATGAGCCTCCTGCTGCCTTTCTCTGAATTCATTTCCTTGCAATCTGACTCATCCACACAGTTTCTATTAAGACGAATATAAACCACAGACTGCATTTCTGACTAAACATCCTCTGGAGTTTCACACCCACATTTGAGGCTGTTTGCTGACATATTTTTTACCTGATGCTATGCAAACACTTCAAGCAAACATGTTCAATACAGAACTCACACATACAAAGATAACTAACAATTCACAGGAGAATAAGAAAAAATGGTGGGGATGGTTAGGGTGGGGGGTAACTGGGGAGAAATGGACACAACTGTATTTGAACAGCAATAAAAAATATGAAAAAGAAAAAAATGTTCCAGATAGAGGGTAAGAAGTAAGAACTAAAATTTTCAAGCAAGCAAAACTTAACCAGAGACATTGAAATTAAGAACAATCTAACAATAGCCAGGGGGGGAGGGGGGAGGGGACAATGGGGAGAAGGGTCTTCAGGAACCACTGTAGAGGACACATGGACAGAACCAAGGGTGGGGAGGGAGGCAGGGAAGGGAGGTGGGATTGGAGGGGGAGGGGAGGGGAGAGTATGCAGAAAACTGGAATTGAACAACAATAAAGTAAAAATAAATAAATATATAAAAAAATTTTCAAAGAGGTGTCTTTCTGCTGACTGGAGTGGTTGGTGTGAGCTTGATTTGAATGACAATTTTGAAGGAACCTTTAACTAACAGACTTTGACTAAACTAACAGTAGGTCATTTGATTCATACAAAGAGCAGAGTGGTGGAACCCTCAAATTCAGAGGTAGTGATGTAGGTTTTCAGAACCCAGGGACCCAACAGCCCGTGACCTACGGTGGGCTCTTGGCTTCCTAGAGGAACGAATTCAAAGGTGAATCAGCCAAGAGTTTATTATCAGTGAAGTAGTGAGTCAGAAATGGCTTCTCCACAGTCAGAGCAGCCCCTTCCTAGTGGGGTTTACTTCTTTTATTGAGACTCATTTAATTAAGGGGTATGGCATTCTATAAGAAAGGACATTCAGGATTTTTCCAGGAAAAGGTAGATACTTCTCAGAAGAGCCCAGTGGTTATTCTGTGTCCTTATATGGGCTTTCCATTTCTGATCATGGCAGCTTGGGGTGTGTCATTTAGTATGCTAATGCATCATAAATTGCATATAATGAGGCTGGCGGTAAGGTGAAATTAGTCTCCATGTTGGATTGAACTGGTTTATGCTGGTTCTACGCCATAAATGCATCGGGGGTTGGTCTTACTATATCCTTGATTGTCTCCTGATAGGCCCTTATCAGTTACAGACATCTTACCATATACCTCATGTCAGTAGGAAGACTTGAGGGATGTTATGAGAAAGGTGAAAAACCAGATTTGGATGGAAGAAAAAAGAGTTCTAAGTGGGTTTATTTAAACAGGAATAAAGTCTCAATATGAACTTGACATTCAAAGTTCTCCATAATTTTGCACATAATTCTTTGTTCTCATGAAAATATTTGGCATATTCTTTTCTTACTCTATTTGCTTGCTAAATCTCAATAAATTCTGCCTCATAATATCTTTCTTACAATATTTTGTTAAATTATATTTTCAAAAATTTATATTCAATCACTTTAATTTTCAGGTACAGCTTCCACTAAACATTGTGTTTGTTTTTCAACATCATGTTCAAAAGGTCTGACTTATTGCGAACTTCCCCTTCAGCAATGAACCTGATGGCGTCCTCACCTCCATCTCCTTGGGCCTCGGGCGGTAGCCTTGTATTCCACTTTTAAAGGGCCATATTCAGCCACCTCTGTTTGACCCATCTACCCGTTCTACAAAAGTAGAGTATCAGTGAAACTTAAATGTGTTTTCAAATGCACTGAGCCTCTTTTTCTCAGAAAAAGGACAAACACTGAATTAGTCTACTGCTGAACATACAGTCTCCTTGGAGAAGTGAGGTCCGGCCTCTGGCTGCCAAACACTCAGCAATGTAACCACCGACACGATCCCATTAATCAAGCTTCGGTTAGGTTCTCTGGCACTTCAGGGTTGAATTCTGCTGTGTACTGGTAGCTCGATGGCCCTCCCTCAGTAATTCCATGGATACAATGACCACTCTTCTTTTGCATCCAGCCAAGAAGCCGTGTATACAGAATTAAGGTTCATCCAGTTAAGTGAAGTAGTCTCTGCATGCTACGACATCACATACTGTTGTAAAACTGAGTTTGAACTAAATACGGGCGACTCTATTAATGTTTTCATAAGAATTTTGAGGGATGAACAAAAACAATGGGATCCTTATATAAATAAATCCCAAATTGAACATACCGAGCCACATGGTTACATCTATAATCATGGGTTTCATACTGATTATACTAAAAGTAGCATGTTGTTTAATTATGCTAATATAAAATATGCTTTTTTCTTACATTAAGGAAATAATACTTTAAGAATATTTTTAGGAGTTTTAAAGTTCTACAATATTAAAAAATAAACAGAAAAATTGTAGGGGATACGTTGATTTCAGGTGAAAAATTATGTATCTGTCAACAGACATAAATTTTGAGAAATGTAGTAACTTTCATCTTTATTATTCAATTCATGTTTCTAAATTGTTTTCTGCTAATGAGTATCACACATATACATGTATATATTACAGCATTTTAGGCATATTCTTCTATAGGCATAAAGTTTCAAATTCTCATTATAAAAGACTGGTATTTTAAAAGTTTTATTTTCTGGCTTTAAAATATTTGATAGAGATTTAAAATTTGCTTTGAAAGCCAAAGTTCTTTTAAGATAATTAGTGAGGAATTGCAAGGCAAGGTACAAATAGTGAAGATTTCTTTGGACTCACATTTTTTCATGCTATTTAAACATTTGTTATTTAATTCTTACTAAAAAATGACAGAAAATGTTATTTAGAAAGTCTTTCCCTTATTTTTTTCAAAGATTTTTTTTTCTTTTTTATTTTTAGAGCAAGGGGAAGGGAGGGAGAAAGAGAGGGAGAGAAACAGTAATGTATGGTTGCCTCTCACATGTCCCTCACTGGGGATCTGGCCTAAAACCCAGGCATGCGCCCTAACTGGGAATCGAACTGGTGACCCTTTGGTTCCCAGCCTGCACTCAATCCACTGAGCTACACCAGCCAGGGCCTTTCCCTTATTTTATGTAGAGAATTATAAAAAAGTATGGGGGATAATTTTAAACTTTCATGTGTGGGCTCGTTAAAAATAATGTAAGTGCACAATCACTTTAACTTACCAGTTAAGATTGATTATAGCATATGATAGAACAACCTAAAGGTGCTGTTTAAGAACAAGCATTGTGTATTATAGATGTATAAGCAAAAATTACCTGGTAGATAAAGAAGTTTAGATTGAACATTAATTTAGTGGCTTAATGACTCATTTTTGCCCAATCAAGCACATTATCAAAGACATTAATTCTACTGAGAAGTAAAATGTCTAAAAACTACAGTAACTTTTTACCCTGGTGATTGACTAATATAAATACAACCTAATTTACTGTATTCCTGTTTTCATTAATAAGTATCGATGTGTCTCTTTTCTATGGTTATACCACATATGCTTTTCAAATATTATAGTCTATTTGATCCCAAGTATCTACTATGAGGCTTATCTTATTTTTCTCTGCATCTAAGGAGGAAAATATAAATTATTGAATAAGATAAAGTCATTTTTAGAAAATTCAGTGGAATTTTTGCTTTTTTATATGCAAGGAGGATATGCAGGAGCCCATTCTTCATGAAGTACTGGCAACCAAAAAGTCATTTTTTGTTGTTTGCTTTGATTTGTTTTTTGTTAGTTTTTGAGCTTCCACCTAAATAAAATTAATGGTGTATATCAAGTGGCGAGAATAAATTAGCATGTCAGTTAAGGTGTGGAAGAAAGGTTTTGCAACAATATGATTGGAGGTGGTATTTTTTTATAGGATCAATATCCAAGTGTCATTATTGGATAAGCAGCCTAAGACTTTATTTCTTCCCCTACATGACAATGATCTTGCATTGCTTTGTGTTATTTTATTTTAATTTATTGTTTCTTTTTCTAAAAAAATTAGAGTTTGTTTTGTGCTCCTCTTTTGCTTCATCCGTTTATGAAAACTAGGAAAGAAAAATGCCACAAGTATCCCTGCTATTCCTTTTGCAAATGTCCTTTGTGATGTGTGATTTCTAGTTTTGCAGGCTGTGAAGGTGGATGAATGTGGATAATGCTTATCACAGTTCTTCGCTTCATGTTGCTTACCTAACTTGCAAACGTATTGTGAGGATTAATGCCTATTTAAAGTACCTTACCATTGCACTTTCCATTAGAGAGAATGGCTCATACACATTACAAAAATCACCCAGTGGAAATAAAATTATATGTATGCTTACAATCCTCTGAACTTGTAGTAAGGTAAATTTTAATGAGACAAACATTTTCTATAGCTATGCTACAGTATTTTTAATGATCAAAAAGAAGCTGTTGAAACGCCATGAAGAGAAGAATTTAAGAGAAAATGTAAGGAGCTTTTCACATTTATGGGTATTAGTCAAATAGAATTTAAAGAACGCTAAGATATCTGCATTTGGATTTTATAGTCAGTCAGCCTTGTGAAAACAAATGCAGTTACTTTTTTAAAGAACAAGCCCATATAACTAATTTCCCCAAATAATGTTACCTTTCCATTTTGAACAGAAAATTTAATAGATCATAAAATTATACTCTCATCATCAGATACTCTGCCTCTTGGCCCCAGAATTGTCACCTAGTGACTATTAGAAATAAACAAATCTCATATGTAAGAAAGTGAATCTCCTAGCAAATCCAGCTCTCTCTCTGTCTCTCTCTATATAAAGATGTATATATATATTTCTATTCAGTTACCCAACAAAATACATTTTTAATCAATTATTCTACCTTAGGAATAATGCTACTTTATTAGTACTAATTTCTAAAAATGTGGTTGTTTTTATGGAATGAAATACTGAAGTTCAACAGTGGTGACACAGTTTCCACTCAGTACTGGCTGAGAAGACCATTCTCATGGACTCCCTGGACCACACCAGGAACCAGCAGCTCGTGTAGACATGTGGTCAGGCGGGGCCTCCCCAGAAGCCTCTCCATAGCTTTCCAAATCCATTCTGACTGAGCAGAGACCTTGCCCTGGGACAAGATGATTATTCTGTGATTGTCAATATGCAACAGTATCTTTTTCTCAAGAATTCTGGACTTGAACAAAAGACAAAACTAGGCTGCACATTGTTCTCTTTCCAGTGACTTGAACTGTGTGATGTAGAACTTATTAGCCCCAAAAGTCATGTTTTCTCCCTTGTGGAGGAAACCAGACGCAGTCAGAAAGAAGGACACCAAAATGTGCCCCGAAGAAGAGATGACGGACAGAGGGAGAGAGCCTACTTACAGTTGCTCCTGTAATCCAGGCTGCCTTTCTTACAGCTTGATTGTTCAACTTTTCTTTAAGAGATTTTGAACCATACATTTCATTCTTTGCGTGATGAGATTCTAGCTATTTTGTTTGTTACATGACTAATAACTCTCAAGGGTTTTTGCCACCATTTTGAGTAATTTATATGTAAGTGGCTTGGATAATTAAACAATGGAGAATAGTTGTAAAACACTAATCGTGAATTTGTCACAATTGTATTTTAACTATATTCAGAAAAATGTTGGGAAGTATTGAGTTGAAAAACAATTAAAATGCCATATATTATTTATTTATGGAATAAAAAATGTCATAATTCCAAACTAAACTATGTATAACAATGAACTTAGAGCCTAATGAATATTCAGCTTCACTGTTTTGGTATAAGAAGAAAAGAAGTGAATGAAACAGTACTCTATAATAATGTAACACATTGGATAATAAATGAGAATAAATGTGCAATCTCATATAAAATGATCATTAAATTTAGCTAATATTGATATCACACAAGAGAAACAAAAGACACATTTGAAAATCAAACAATACTCATATGAAAATTTATCAACATTGATATTTTAAAGTTTAATATGAGGTCTTTCCAGAAGGTATCCAGCCATATAGTATGGAAAATAGAAACATTTATTGAAGAAGATGCAAGATAGAAGAAATATTGTACATAGGACAATGACACCGGAGTTCCTTTCACAGTAGGCACCTGGGGACCTCAGTTCTCTCAATCACCATCAGCTGCCCCTTTCTTTGTATTTTCTTGAATTTCACTGATGGTCTAGAATCTCTTCCCTTTCAAACATGAATTTAGTTTTGGGAAAAACCAGAAGTCACGGGGCACCAAATCCAGGCTGTTGTGGGGGACTGAGTCACCTGGGTGATTTGATTTGATGTTTCACCAAAACACTCCTCATGAGACATGATGCCTCAGTGGGCACATTGTCATGATGAAGCTGCCACTCAACAGTTGCCCACAGCTGCGTCCTTCTGAATCATCCCAATATTTATGTGGAAGAATATTCAAGCTTAATACAAAATTGGATGCAGATTCCCTGCTCTACTACCTCAGTCATTTTAAATTTGATGGCCACACAGTGCATATGCTCACTCAACAGCGTCTATTGCCCCCACTGACTAGTACAGTGAAGCCATAGTTCACAGAGGCACATTCCAGTCCACTCTCCTTGGCTGCCAGGTTACATCGATGTCGCACAAACCATTCCCATTATATTAACGATGTTTGGACTTTTTCCAGATAGACCTTGCATTATATTCGTTATTAACAAGGACATAAGTTAAACAAATGAGAGAGAAAGGGGGTGGGAAAGAAAGAGAGTGAGACTACCAGAGACTTAAAATAGACAAAAATTAATAAAAATAAAATATTTAAATATAATAAAATTCATAATTATAATGGAAAGGAATAATACGGCTCATGATTTAATTTTTAATCGTGGCTGTAATATGTAAGAAGTTGGTCAACATCAAATTAGGAAAGAAATTTATGACTTCAGATACTTTCTCCGGTAGATTAACTTTGTAATAAAAATGTATGTTTTCCAATGTTCTATGGCAATGCTTCTTAATCAACCTTGTTTTTAGAATTCTCATGAAGGTTTTATAAAACACACAGCCTGAACCTTACCATAACCTGGTGAACCAGGTTTTCTGTGTGATTATTTGCATTTTTAACATTCAAAATTAATAGCTACCACTTTTCTGTTGATTAGAGCTAAGAACTACAACTCTAAAGATCTCTCTTTCTTATATCTAAGAGAAGACACAAAGATGTCTAGTGAATAAGCTGTTTCTATAACTTTACAAAGTACATATCTGAATGACTGATTTGTTGTCAATGATATTGACGGTGTTGACAATCAAATTATTTATATTATTTTGCCTTTATGTACTTACAAGATTCCTCTAAATACAACTAACTTGCCATTTATATAATCATTCAAAATTATTATAATTACTACAAATTAAGGCAATTTACATTGAAGAATTTAGATTATGGCATCCAATAATTTTTGAAATGTTTTCAATTGTTTTAAAATAGATTTTTTTTTCATTTCTTCAATTAGATTAATTTAATCAAACTATCTTATATGCAAGTTAGCAAATATATATTTGTACCATCATTCTTTTCCACCAATTATAGAAAATGCTTCTGGTAGTTTTTGCTGAACTTCACAACACACTATGCAACAATTAGGAACACACTGGCATTTAAACATCTGAGATGGCCCTGGCTGGTGTAGCTCAGTGGATTGAGCGCGGGCTGGAAAACAGAGGGTCCCGGTTTGATTCCCAGTCAAGGCACATGCCTGGGTTGCGGGCCAGGTCCCCAGGGCCATGTGAGAAGCAACCATACATTGCTGTTTCTCTCCCTCTCTGTCTCCCTCCTTTCCCTCTCTCTAATAATAAATACATAAAATCTTAAAAAAAATAAACATCTGAGATGAAAGTCATATGCCATTTTAGTTCTATAACTTTCATTTCACCAACAGAGCGAATTGTGGTAGTTCTATGTTAGTCTCTGAACTAAGCTATTAGAGAAACGTAAAATAAATTAATAGCCCTCATAGTTCTTTTCCAGGATCTCTTTAAATGTTTTACCTTGATTTTCTTAATTCATCTGCTAGCAACACTTCAGGCCAGTTATTGTGATCATTATTTTAGAGTTTAGTAAAACCACAAAACACAGAGATATATAATAAACAGCCCAAGGTCATTCAATTAAGAATCGGTATAAATATGATTCAAACCAGTCTTTTCTTAAAGTCAATATGAGGCTTCATGGACTTCAAACATTACAACACAAAATAGGTGACAAAATATGGGATTAGCATTTTCAAAGGTGACGGTGTAAAAAATTTCCAAGAAACACTACATTTTCACAAAATGCAATTCTACTAAAAGGAATGTCCTCTTGAATAGGAAGAAATAGAGCATCTCAAACACCTGAGATAAACTGACAGCTTGTCAGCTGTCTCAAGATATCTTGCTCGTCTCTATAGAATTTATAAAAATAGTTTTTCATTGGTTTTATGGAGCTCTTGCTTTGTCTTTGCCACACGAATTGCCTATGAACTGATGGATTGACTTTAATTTGACCTTGGCAGATTTTGTTACCCTCTTAGGTATTAGGTTTGCTCTCTTCCAGACCTTTTCCTTGAACTCTGCCTTTGGATACTACCCTTCTAAAAATTTGTCCCTGGGGCCCTATGTGGTCTGTCAGTCATAACTTTGTTGGCCATGACCAATATGCTGTGTTAAGCCCATGAGTAATTTGGCCAGTTCTATATTTTAAGAAAAGGTACCTTAGCTGTCCAAAACAATAATCCATATTTTAAATACCTAATTTCTAAAGGAAACTCAGTGAATGCAAATAATGCATTCAATGTTTGAAATAATAACTACATTAAGTACAGTGCTTTTATATAGAAAAGTTTAATTTTTGCATATGTGATTCCACATTCTCCTCTGTTCACCTAAGTATTGTAACATGTACATGTACTCGGGAATTGATAGGTGTTTTAGAAATATCAACCGTAATCAAACAATCCATTGTCAATGAATTACGAGAGATGCTTTCAATTTCATGATGTCTGATGCCAAACTACATTTGTCTAATTATTCTCACCATCATTTCTCTTTTTAAAAGATTTTATTTATTTATTTATTTTTAGAGAGAAGGGAAGGGAGGAAAAAAGAGAGGAAGAGAAACACTGAAGTGTGAGAGAAGCATTGATTGGTTGCCTCTTGCACGCCTCCAACTGGGGACCTGGCCTGCAACCCAGGCATGGGCCCTGACTGGGAATTGAACCAGCAAACTTTCAGTGTGCAGGCAGGCTCTCAGTCCGCTGACATACACCAGCCAGGGCTCACCATCATTTCTATTAACATTAGCATTATATCTATGTACTAAATTTGATTAGCTATACCAATGTAGCTCCTGTTTTATATCTCTTTTTGTTATTTCTTCTGCTGGGTCTTTTACTAATTCTTTTAATTACCTTATGTTTATAGACTCCATTAATCTTCATAATCAATAAAAAATAATTGCTTTAAATAACTATATCTTGAAAAAATGGAGGTAAGTGCATTTTAATAAGGCATGTATATATTATGTCACGTTCGACTGGTGTTTTGACACAGAATATTATTTTGTACATTGGGAATATTTGATATTAAAATAATTCAGGATGTTTTTGTTTCTTGTTATTTATTTATTATGTATTTCTTATTACTTATTTCATAAATTGCAAGGTGTTATATATTTTGTATTCTTAATAACTGTTACCACATAAGCAATACTTTTAAACAATTGCTGGACACAAAATTATAAGTGAATATTGAATTAATCTTAGGTGGATATGATGATCAAGGTAAATGTATGACTATAATAGCTGTTTTACTTTTCATATATAATAACATTTAAAAAATTACTGTAGATTAGTTTCCCATTAATTTCCATCAATTCAGAAAAAAAATTAACTCTCTATTTTACTTTACTAAAAGTATATATCCCCAGTCAAAATCTAGGAAATGTAATATCACTGACAAATACATCTCTAATAAATTAATAATGAGTATTCAAGATTATGCAGATGCAGCAATTTTTTCTCTAATTCAATATTAATATAGTACATAGTTATCCATTCAGAAAATAGGAGATACTGAAATACTATTAGGAATATATTATCTATAATGCTTCACTAGACAGATTTACTTTTGTACATATTTTGTTTCACCATTCTTTTTAAAGTTAGCATTGAAACAGAAAATCTTTTCAATTTTTTATATCAGAGAAAATAATGTTAATATTTCTTTTTATCAGGTGTATATATATATATATATATATATATATATATATATATATACATATACAGCTAGGAAACACGCAGTTGCATACACCTACTACTTCTAGTGAAATGCACTTGAATTTCCAGCAAACTTGACACTTCACATAAGTTGTAAGTCCATCCTTAAGAAAGAATATGACACTAAAAAAGGAGATTATTGGAAACTGTTGAGTATAGAAAAAAGATTTTCTCTCATAAAGACTCTGACAGTAAGTGGTGAAGCAGTAGAAATCATAAATAACACTGGTTTTTATGTTACACATTTTGGGATTTTTTATAGACCTCACATGGATTATAATAAGATAACAATAAAACTCTTCTTAAGATATTATATATATGTTGTAACTTTTATTTTGTATAAACAGTAAAAGTACTGTCTCTTTTTTCTTGCTCCCTTCAGGTACACACAGACATATGTACACAAGAACATTTTTCAGTACAAGTATATATTTTATCTGTTTTCTTTAAATTGTTTTATATAAACTTGTTATCCTTACCAGAAATTAAAGAGTGTTTGAATTAGAACCATTTATATAAAAATAATGAATTTTATGTTTTTAATAACAAAGTTTCTTAAACATTCAAGAAAACTCATCTATCATGTACATTTTATAAGCCATCCTTCTAGACTTTGGCTCTATAGTATTGAATAAAACAACATTTCTTTCATGACAAAGGTTCTATTGTAGGGCCTGGTAGGTACTGGGAGACACAGTTAAAAATTAAAATATAAAGAAGAAAACATGATAAGGTAAATGGCAATGCATGAATGCTGGCAAATAAATCAGGGAGAAACACACATAGTGTAGAGGGAATATTATTTTATATAACTAGATATACAAAGGCCTCTTGGGTAATGTAATATTTAAATACAGACAGAAGGAAACGAAGGAGCCAGGCATTTGACTTTCTGTGAGAAAGGTATGCTAAGTCATGAACATAACGCACACAAATGCTTTCAGGGTGGGGTGAAGCGTGCTCGGAGCCCTGGGTCCGTTTGCAGAACCGCGTGTTTGGGACAAGGGGAGGAGTGATCACAGATGACATCAGAGATGCAGGAGGGGGCTGGGGGAAGCACAGACGTCATTCTGAATGAGATTAGAAGCCACGGAGGGTTTATAGTAGGGGGTGAGTCAGTTTTTAAAGCCTCACCTTGGTTTCTGCAAAGTAGAAAACCTGCTGATGTGGGAGCAAGAGACATGTCAGAAGACTATTACACATGTTGATGTTTTAAATTAAATATTCTCAAAAATCTTAAGAAAATTAGACATCATCATATATTATTACCTCATGTGTACTTTCAAAAAATGTGTTCAATTTGACGCCCCAAGGAGCCTTTCTGGGAAGGAAACCCGCATTTGACTAGGCTCAGTCTGTAGGAGAGGTCACTGAAGCTCCTTGGAACAGTTCCTTGACCGTGTCACAGGCTGAAATCTGGGCAGGCCTTGCGCGCAGCGCCTGTCTTCACTGCCAAGTTTGCTGTTATCCACTGATCCCAGATGATCACACACACGGCGAATGCCGAGGGGGACAGTACTCTTAAATTTTACTTATTCTGAAAGGCGTTTGTTTTAGCCTGCAACTCCCCAAATAACAAAAAGGAAACTTGAATAACAGCCTGGAAGACTGGAGTCGCCTGACAGTTCCGGGGTTGACAGTGATTTGGTTGGCTTTCAGCAAACCTTTTTCTGTGTTACTTCTCCGAACAAGACAACGTATGATAATGCCGTTTCGCTGACCTCAACCTGCTTCCTGCCATGGGCTTAAATTAGCCAGGATTTTTGTCAAAACAGTGCAAATCTCTACTGTATAAGGGTTGGAAAGGAATGGCCTTTAGAAAATTAGAACTTGAGGAAAGTTGTTTAAGAAAACTCCCAGGTTTTCCATTTCAGTACTTAAATAGAAGAACAGAAGTGTTTTGGGAAATCTTTTGTTCTAATCTGAATAAAGACGTCAATTTAACATTTAGATTTTAGTCAGTAAATGGTTATACCAGTCTAAATCCTGTTCAACATGTAATGTTTTTGCAAAAAAAAAATATATATATATTTGAATGTAAGAATCACATACCAGTATTTCATCACTAGTGACCTAAAATTTGCTTTTTTTTGTATTTTTTAATTACTTTATTGTTGTTCAATTACAGTTATTTGCATCCTCTCCCCTCCCCTCCCTCCTCCCCCCAGCCCCCACCTCCCCCCCCAGCCTCTCCCTTCCCCCTTAGTTCCTTCCATGTGTCCTCTACAGTGATCACTGGCTCTTATTGCATTTAAAATTTGGCCTGTAGTTCTCATTTGCAACCACGAGGTAGTCTGTGTTGGTGAGGAAGGCATAAATTCAGTTTTTCACTTTGAGTAGTGTTGCTGTGATAATCTCTCTCTCTCTGTATCCGTCTGTTCCCTGTTCCTCTTTCTTCCAGGGTCTCCTTCTCGTGTCTCCTTCATTGTCCCTAATAATTGTGAGGTGCTCACAGATAAGTATTCCTTCTCGGGGCGCATCTTTAAATATAACGTTTGTTATATAGAGAAATATATTTTCAAAAATTATAATAGCCTCACAATACATAATTTTAGAGGAAGTAGGTAGACCATTTTTCTTAATTTAAAATTAGAGCCATTTTCAGAATTAGAATTCAAATGTACAGATTGTACAAATTCAAAGAAGCAGCACTCATCCATTCAAAATGAAACGTTTCTTTTTATTTAGGAATTTTGCTCTGAGGTTTTCTATGGAAATGTATGTATACCTAGCCTGATGATCTAATTAGCCTCCTAATGAGAAGTGCAAACATTTAAACCTGATGCATATGTGCACATTTTAAAACAACCAGTTCAATTTAAATTGCTTTGGGTACATTTTTTTTTGTACGTGGGTGGCAACCACATGGCACACACACCCTGTTTTTGTTGCCATGGGATATTTTCTTTAGCGACTTTTTGTAGCAAATTGATGTCTTGCATGCTCTGCAGTTAGTATGGAGGTGCTGTTGATGTTAATGTTAATAATTAGGCCATAATATTTTCTCTCACCACCTCCATAGCTTAGAGACTGTTACTGTTTGGTTCAGTATCAGAATAGATGCCTCTTCTGTATGCTATGGAGTTTTTAGAGTGCAGAATAGCCCAACAGTGGATACAATTATTTAAAATTTGTTCATTCATTTTGTTAGTGTTTAAAATTTCTATAAAATAAAACAACCTTTTAAGATTTTAAATATATTGAAAATAATAGAGGTCTATGAAGAGTCTTGAGAATTTACCTTAATTTTACATGCAGTTTGTGGGCGGAAAAAAACAATCAGAATTAAGCTAATTTGTGCTTTCCTCAACTCCGAACTTAGCTGAAAGGGTACAATTAATGTTTCATTGTTGTTGTTTATTTAAGTGATTATGTTCCTGTCTTTCATTGAGATTAAGTTCAAATGAGGTCAAATTTCAAACTGAAACTCCTTTAGAAAAATCTTGCTTGATTTTAATCTTAAACCTGGTAGTCAATATTTCTCACACTTACAAAACCAGTATTATTCTTTGGTTATGTAGATAAGGATATCCCATATATATTATAATGGAAACTTTAACATTTTGTATTTGTTTCTTGCACAAATCCACATGATTTATATTTAAATATGTAAATAGGAAAACAGTATGCTATACAAGGCATGTCCTTCAATGATGTCATTCTTCTTTGGGATTTCACCAAGCCATCAATTGAGTAGCTAAAATGTTTGGTTTTTGTAATAATAACCGTCATTCTGAGCCTCTATGTGATATGTACCATTGTCTTAATTTATATTGTAGTTTATACGGTGTGTCTATCTTAGCAAATAGTTTGCAAATAGCTGCCACATAGAGCTTCTATGTGATATGCACCATCTTTCTACTATATTTTATTTATATAGTATGCCTAAATACCTTAACAAGTAGTCTACAAATCATATTCCTAAAATTAATAGCCCAGTTAAATCTTTCTACCAGCCTTAGTAGGTGATTATTAATTAAAAATAGTTTTGAACATTGTTTGAAATAGCAAAACCCTCCTCTGCTACCTTTGTACCACCTAACTGTGCTGACTCTTAGCTATTACGATGTATTACTGTGAAAGGAGCCAGTCATGCTTTCCATTATGCTCCTAATGGGCAAAAGTACCAGGATGCTTCTGATATGGGATGAAAGTAAAGGGTGGGCAGGGTAATTGGATTTTTCACAAGGGGAAAGAAAGAATGTACAGAAGGAACCAGGATGGTGTGAGGGGAGAGTTTTCTTATACCCCACTCACAGACACAGGCCCCCTGGCTAAAATGTAACCCTATTTTGACATCAGTGACCCTTTACAATAATCTCCCATCTAACCTTTCAGCCATCTGTCCTTGCAACTTTATTTCTGCATCCAACATATATTTAATTCCAACTGAATGGCATTATTGAAAGTCTCGAGCCTTTTAATGCATCCCTGACATTTCCAAAAACCCTCCCCTCAGTCTGTAATATTCTTACCCTCTCTAGCTAGTGAATTCCCATGATTCTTTAAGATCCATTTTAAACGCTGACTCTGTGACACCTTTCTGTATTCCTCCAAGCGGAATTAATGTGCCTCTCCCTCCTACCTATCCCAGTACAAGGTATGGAATAGAACAAAGCACTTCATCCTAGCTACTATTGTAGGTACTATCTTGCTGTTTTACCAACCAAAGCAACAGCGATTTGGGGAGGGTGATATTTACATGGAATAACAACCACAACACCAAAACCCTGGGCATTGTACAATCTTATTATTAACCAATTGGACACAAAGTATATTTGTATAAAAATAATAATGAAAATTTGATAAGACTTTCTTCTAAAATTAATTTTTATTTTATGATTTTTATAGCATTTTGATGAAAAGAGCATTGCATATAAATTTCATTCTTTGTGACTGCCTTTTTCAATGCAGTAATACGCTATCTAGCTAGCAAATAGTTTATAAGATGAGGAAAAATTTCAAAACTGGAGTCTGAAATTTAGCTTCACAAACGACCATTTGGATTGGAATGCTACATCAAATACATTATAATATTGCACTGAGTTGCAAAGGGAAAAATGAAAAGGTTTGGAGTCCATATATTGATATTCTCTTGATATGTTAAAAAGCATGCCAATTTTGTTTCCTGCTCCTTTCTAAATGTTTATAAGCAGTTGCCCTGTACACTAGCAGACAAAAGCCTGCAGTGTTGATGTGTAAGGACCGTTGATTGCTGGCAGCAAAGAATTCCAACTGGGCTGGCTCCCAAGAGAGTATCTCCACATTTTCTTCCAGGATCATCACCTTTATTTTAAATAGCTCCCTCATAGTGTGAACAGAAGTCATATGTTTCAGATTTTCTGCCTTGGCACCCAAGAAATCAGTATGATTGAGTAAACATATTAAGCTTCCCCTGCATTTCCAGCCTGAACAGATGTTAAGTACAAGCTGATCCACCTACATTCAACCCGAGAGACTCTACATCTCCAGACTGTTTCATTTTCCTTTTTCCTTTTATATAGAAGCATAGATTCTTGCTGGCATGTATAAATGTGCCATTTAAGGCAAACAAAAATGGCTCCACGTCTCACTTGATTTCCCCAATTGTTGCTGTTACGATGGACCACTGAGGAGAGAAACTTAATTTCCCTGGCAGATCTTCCCACGTTGAGGCAACACATTCTTGGAGACTCAATATTCAGTAATTACAGAACAATTCCTCACAATGTCACAATTCACTAACAGTATGTATTTTCACAATGTAAAGCTGATTTTCCTTTAACCAAATAAAGCATGAAAATAGAGCTGGAAGCAATGGGCAATCCAGATCACTAGATGATTGACGTAAAGTGAGAGAACATTTCCACTGGAATGGGTTGCAAACAGCAGGTAGTGTGTAGGGAATTTGTAAGCTCTTATTTTGAGGAAATATTTTGTTGATGCTCTTGTAGCTCTTGGGAGCAACTTATCGATTTGAGAAAAAAAAAAAGAGTTCCAAAAAGTTTACCTACTGTTTACTTTATATTATTATTTGCAATTATTATACGTTGCACAGCCTTACTTGAAAGCTCTCAACTTGTTACCAGAAAACAATTTTCAGTTCTAATTCTGTTCCTCTGCCCATACTATTTATCTTACCTCATAGACAAATAATTGAAGTCAAGTAATCACAAAACTAAAAGTTTGTATTCATGCCTGATATTTTAATGTTGTAAAAATTGTCTAATCAAATGAGTTACAGTATTAAAAGATATTTCTGTGAATAAATGTCAATATACAGAACTGATATGCCAAGTTTATATCATTGTAAGTTAGAATATGTTCTATATTCAAGTATTATCTTCTTATAAAAGCAATGAAGACTAATATGAATAAATTATGTTAAGCTCTTCAGTTATCACAGTTAATTGTGTAAATTCTGTAACCTATCTCTTCTTTGAAGCACAAGTAATCATAACAGATAATTTATACTTTATATTTTTTATAACAGAAGAAGGATAAAGAAAGAGGGAGGGAGAGAGAGATTGAGAGAGACATCAGAATGAAATCAGGAATAATGCAATCTGCTACATCACATAATACAGTTTCTCCAAGCGTATGCTTTCATGACAGCATAGACAAGGGACTGTTGGACAGGAAAAGCCTTTCTATGTAAGTGACACTGAAACACTGACAGAATTTTTAAAATGACGTGTATTGGTTAGCCCCCCAAAAGGAAATAGAAGCTAAGGGACAGAAATGGCATGTAGACATTCACAAGGTCATGAAAGAAAATAATACACAGGCACATTGTGTTTGCTGTGCGTTCCTCATTGCACTTTACAGATACAGCAAGTTTTTTACAAATCGATGGCATGCGGCGACCCTGTGTCAGGCCAGTCTATAGGCGCCATTTTTCCAACTGCTTTTGCTCACTTTGGGTCTCTGTGTCACATTTTGGTAATTCTTGCAATGTTTCAGACCTTTTCACTATTATTTGTCATGGTGATCTGTGATCAGTGATCTCTGATTTTATTATTGTAGCTGTTTCAGTGTGCTTGGAACTATGCCCATATAAGAGAGAGACTTTAATTAATAAATGTGTGTGTTCTGACTGCTTCACCTAACTGCCATTCCCACTTTCTTTTCATCTCTTTGGGCCTCCGCATTCCCCAAGACACAACAGGACTGAAATTAAACCAATTAAACCTATAATGTCCTCTGAGTGTTCAAGTGGAAGGAAGTTGCGTGTCTACTCTCGGTGAAGACTCCATGATGATTGTTGAAATGACAACAAAGGATTTAGAATGCTCTATAAATTTAGCAGGGTTTGAGAGGATTGGCTTTAACATTGAATGGAGTTCTACTGTGGGTAAAATGCTATCAAACAGAATCACCCACTACAGAGAAATTGTTTGTAAAAGAAAGAGTCAGTAGATGAGGCAAACTTCACTGGTGTCTTAGTTTAAGAAATTGTGACAGCCACCCAGCTTTCAGCAACTCCCGCCCTGGTCAGTCAGCAGTCAGCACTCCTGTGAGAACCTTCACCAACCAAAAATCTGTAACTCACTGAAGGTTCAGATGATGGTTGGCATTTTTAGCAGGAAGGTGTTTTTAATTATGGTATGTAAATTGTTTTCTTAGAGATAATTCTATTGCACACTTAATAGACCCCAGTAGAATGTAAATATAACTTCTATATCCACTGAGAAACTCACTTTACTGCAATTATTGCTTTATTGGGTGATCTAAAACCTAACCCACAATATCTCCAGGGTATGCTGGTATTCCATGTCAAGGTATATTGCCTATCACCACAACATGTGAAGAAATCACTCAATGATAACAAGAATTGAGATGATTCTTGTAATGATAATGATAATAGGAAGAAACATAAAGCCTTGGTTGGATCCCAGGCCAGGAGAACAGGAAGTAAAGAACTGGTTCTTTCACCAAATAACTAACCAATGAAATGCTTCTTTTAATTATTCATGTACATGTAGCATTCTAAGTATTCTTACTATTTTTATTATTTCAAAAGATTGAAGTGATGGCATTTACAGGTGTTAAACTAGGGCAGTGAAATACTGGCTCTAGTCTGATGATCGATGAGGTGGGCATTGCAGATATGGGTATGGCAGATCAAAAGGGGAGGCTTATGGGCGATTAATAAAGAAAGAATACTCCCATGGTGTAAAAGCACAGTCAGTAGGTGAATAATATTTCTTACATGATAGATATGGGAGGATTTAATATTTGGCAAATGTAATCAGTACTTTCTTATTTGCCCAGCCTTCTTGCAATAGCGAGAGCCATGAAACACGTTGTAACCAAAAGGTCGTGAGCAGAATAGACATGTGTCCTTTTGGGCCAGTAAAAGTAACCTTTAGCATTCACTTCCTCTGGTACAGCAACCATGAGTCTTATGTTTAGAGAGTGGAGCCATAGAATAAAGGCAGCCACAATTGTTTAAGTATTGTATGTCAACCAGATATCCTGAAGAAGAAGGGCCCTAGGTGATTTTGCAAAAGCAAGAAACAAATGTTTGATGTTTCAAGCCACTGCAATATTAGAATCAGTTATTACAACTGCAAAGTCTATCTTGACTTGGTTAAAATAGTTCATCACAAAAGAGGAGAAATGGACAGATGAAGTAGATCTGACGCCATAGTAAATTACTGCAAAACAGAACAGTATCTGTAACATTCCATCCTGTATATTGTTGAGAATTTGTTCTCTTTGCCAATGTTAAGAGCCAGTTAGGTATTCACATGGATTCAATTGGATTAATCAGTATTTATTCATTTTCTTTAGATTATTTAAGTAACAAACTTATCAATGTCATTAAATGGACAAAATGAACAATGGCCTATTTAATGCTTCCTATTGAAAATAATCATATAATATTTTAATAATAAAAAAAAGCTGAATATAACATGATGTTAAGACTGGAGTGGTTCTTTCCTACCATTTAAAGGGTAGGTTCTGGAAAAGACAAGTTCTGTAAATAAAACACTGCTGCCATGGCAACGTGTACTTGAGGTTTTAACCTTTCATCACACAGAAAGCATTTTAAACATTTTTACATTTTCATAGTTTGTAATAACAGTGCTGATCTCTGAAGCTGGCATTTTCTGGAAGCTAGTAACTGGCAAAGCCTCAGGCCCTCAACTTGGAGAGTTGACTAATCTACTTGGAGAGGTTTACCCAGGTTTCTCATTACTTACAACAATTCAGTTCATTTTCTGAGTGCAGAAACTTAAAGACAAAATATATTCAACCATGCATTGTTTGAATAATGAATATTTAAACACAAATATTTTACTTAAGTGTCAGATGCACCTTTCTCTGAGTCAAACACTTCTATATGGCGTATGTTGTATGTTTGTGTGGGTGTGTGCACACACATGTATATGATTGCTTATATGTGTGTGTAAGGTTTTTTTAATTGAAATTTCTGTTAAGTTTGAAAGCCAATGATAAAGTATAAATAGTATGAGTGAAATTACATTAGTTACCTGTTGACATAATTGTATCCTGCAAACTTTTCAACTTAAAAAAAGGCCATATGTTATTTCACAGAGTCAGTGGGTCTGGATACAATTTGGTTGAGCCTTCTGCTTAAGGTCTTAAAAAGCTTCAGTCAAGATGTTGGCCAGGGCTGTGATCTCATCTGAGGCTGAACTGGAGAAGTAGTAGTATCTGCTTAAATGGTTGGTGTAATTATCAGAACCAAACTAATTATCACTAATTATCTCTAATTGGAAGTTCAGATAAAACTCTTAATACAAGTTGTATTTGAAACTTTGTATCATATGGCAATACAAAAGTGTGAATATGCAGAATATTTTACAATGCTGAGACAAATTCTCTTTGATGTTATCTTTATCTGTTTAATTTCACAGGCACTCTAGTGAGGAGTGATTAACTCTTCTTATATGAAAAAGCTGAAATTAGAAGGTTTAGGACATTTGGTGCCTTTTCCTCAAAATTTTCTAAGCACATATTTATTATTACAATGTAAGAAATTCTGACATCCTCTACAAATATTCTTTAGAAATATATTTAAATACAGAGGTATATATCTTCATAACTTCAAAAAAAATCTGACTAAGAAGAGTTTTGCTAGATATTTTGTTTTCAATTAAAACAAAATGACTATACTCCAAAAACTAAGAACAATTTTTTCTCTAAATATGAAGGAAATCTGATTAGTTTGTAAAAATATATTATCAGCTTGCAAATAACTAAAAATAAGAAACTGCATTTTAAAGTTTCTCTTAATATTAACAAAAATGAAAGCTAGAAACAAATAAACTAATAGAAAAATGGGAAATCAGAGTCATGTGAAAAATTAAATGATTTTCTAAAGTTTATTATTTAAGAAGAATTCCCATTGATATCTTTATATTATATAAAAAACTTGTATGAAAGAGGGAGCGAAGGAGAGGGAAAGAGGTAGACTGAGAGAGAGAATTTCAGAATCACAAATCTGGTCAGGATTTTATAAATATACCTATATAATAAAAATGTTATGAAGAATATAAATGTATGAACAATTTACATTATTCTCTTCTATGTACAGTTGTGTCCAATACATAAATACCTATCAGTAAAGAACACAGAAGAGAACTGGCAGGAACTACAAAATGATGCAGCCACTTTGGAGTATAGTTTAGAAGTTTTTTTTACAAAACTAAATATACTATTACCATATGATCTAGCAGTTGTGTTCCGTGGTGTTTAACCAAATGAACAGAAGACTTACATCTGCACAAACCTGCATGTGAATGTTACAGCAGCTTTATTTATAACTGCTCAAAAATAAAAGCAACTAGCGTGTCCTTCATTAAGTGAATGGAAAAATAAATTGGGGTACATCCATCCAATGGAATGGAATGTTATTTAGCAATAAAAATAAGTGGGCTATCAAACCACTCAGACACGGAAGAAACGTAAATGCATATTGGTAAGAGAAAGAGTTCATCTGAATCAAGCTCAATACTGTACAATTCTAACTATATGACATTTGGGAGAGGAAGAAACTATGCAGACAGTACAAAGAGTGGCTGCTGGTGGTTGGGATGGAGGAAGGGAAATATAAATAGACTTTTTTTTAAGGTAATGAATCTATTTATATAGTACCACATGGTAGATAACATGTCATTAAGTGCTTTACAAAATCCATAGGATGTGCAACACAAAGGCTGAGCCTTAGTGTGTACCATGAACTTTCATACTGGCTTATCATCTCTAACAATGTACCACACTAAAACCATATACTAATTACAAGGGAATTTAGGGGCAGGGGACAAGAGGTGGGAGCATATGGCAACTTTCTCTACTTTCTGCTTCATTCTTACATAAACTAAAACTCTCAAAACAAAGCCTATTAATTTAAAAATAGAAAATAGTACATATCACAAATTCATTCTTTTTCAATTCAATCAAGAAAATTTTACTGAACGCCTACTTTGTTTTAAGCCCTGTGAAAAAGTGCAGGAAGAAATAAAATTAACTCTCTGGACAGAGGTATAAATTCTCCAATGAAGAAGAAAAGCAAACTACATCATTCTAAAAAATAATTATTTGCTCAAAATTTCGTATTTCAAATTAAAGTGTTTTCACTTTAAGTAAGTTCCATTTTTGTCAAAGGTAAGTTATGTTGCAAATTATAGTTCTTAGTACAACTTTTATTAATGTTTTTTTTGATTTATAGTTACTTGGGATAATAGAAAAAAAAATGTTTAAGACAAAGTTTCCAAAACATCTTGAGAAAACTATGTCCCTTTTATGTTTTTCTTAGTTTTGAAATTGTTACCCTAATCAAATAAAAAAAAGTCTGGATTGTGTAAAATGTTTAATTAAATCAGAAAGGTTGTATCTGTGGAGTGGAAATCAAAAGGGCTATACTTTAAGAATACTTAACTGCATACTTTACAAAAATGGATTTTGTCATGATGTCTAGTTAAAGTATTTTAAGCCATTTATGAAGAAAACAAAACAGACATAGCTGATTTACAAAAGAACAATTTTAGCTTATTATTTCATTCTTATTTTTAAGAAGAAGCAGGACCCAAGAATGCTGAAATGGAATGACTCTTATACCCAACCTCAGAAGGAAATGCTGTTTCCTTTGAGAAAGCTAAAAGGCCAACTTTATTTTAAAAGAGAAATGATTCAGCAGTTTTTAGTTTAAGAAATTTTCACAACCCACTTAACGACACTTGCCAATGAAAACTGAAAAGGGTAATTAAGTCCTACACCTTCTAAAGTAATACACAAGACGTATTATTAAACTAAGAATTTAGATTATAAAGCTCTGACTACGTGAATAAAATTACCACTAGAAAGTGATTCTTTGCTACCAAATGATGAACTACAGGAAATCAGTTTCCAAACCATTGGACACCGTGAAATCTCAAGCTAATAATGAAGTGAGTGAGTGAGTGTGTGTGTGTGTGTGTGTGTGTGTGTGTGTGTTCATGGGTTATTGATTATTGAGGCTGTTATTAATCACCCACCTTAAAATCCTGGGGTATTTCTTATATATCAAAATTAATAGACAAGTCACCACTGATCTTTTTATAATAATGATCAAACCTCAAATTAAAGAACTAGGAAAAATTGTTTATATTGTTTGTGATAAATAAAACATAAATCTGTTTCAATCTATTTGGAGTTGAGAATGTTTTACATCAGGTATTCATTTATAAATACTAATTAATAAGATAGAATTTTCTAAATCCTTTACAATATAGAAAAGCAAAACAAAAAAAAACCCTAACTTCAAATGGAATCTATAGTATAGCCTTTCTGAATTTTCTCACCCAGAGTTTAGCTTATTTACTGAGGTTATCTTGTTGTTTAAATGTAGTACAATCACAAAAGTCACCAAATATCTGTATTTAAGTGTGTGTATGTATCCTTCTTTCTTCAAATAAATTGTGTGTCCCTGTATTACGTACTCACTTACTTTGAAAGTTTCTTATGATATATCTGACACACAGAAGACACTAACACATGCTACTTGAAAAATAATAATTAAATAAGGTAATTTACAAGAGAGAATTGTGATGAGTGTCAGACAGTTTGGGTTGTTTGAACTGTGGAGTTACTCTGTATCTGTTGAATGTGTTGTAGGTTGTAGTATCTCTCCCAGATTATATCTATAAACTTGATAAAATTTTACATAGTAGATACAAGGTGACAAAGAAGAAATATTTCAGAATAATAGAGGAAGAAAAAAAAAGAAACAGATATTATTCATTGTCCTTCTTCTGTACAACACAGGAAAGGCAAGGACAAGTTCTAGCCTCATCAGAGTGATAACAGCTGAGCCTAAGGAAGGCTCCGTTTACTCCACCGAGAATCGCTGTGGCCTACATGTATACACTCCAATGGTTGGTTGTATGTGCAATTATTTTGTGGTATTTTAGTTAATCAGCATGCTCTTCTTTCTCAGATTTGGAAATAAGAATGGTTTGAGTACAAAATAGCAGAAGAACAGGATGGTTTGTTCATGCTTTTAACAGTTGTATTATTATCTCTTAGAAATTTGAGAATAAAATCAAATTAAATGAACATAGGTGTGCATGTACCTTTATGAATAAATGTTTTCAAAATTTTTGTTAGGTACCCAGAAGGGGGGGGTTGCTGGGTCATACGGTAACTCTATTCTTAATTTTTGCGTGGAAGCCCCTGTACTTTTTTCCATAGTGTCTGTACATATTTACATCCTCACCAATGGGGAATGAGGGTTCCTTTTATTCACAGTGGCCAAGACATGGGAACAATCAAAGTGTCCTTTGATAGATGATTGAGCAAAGAATTTGTGGTACATATATACAGTGGAATACTACTCAGACACAAGAAACAATGAAATTTGTGACAACCTGGATGAGTCCTGAGAATATCACAGTGAGCAAAATAAATCAGAAAAAGTTAAGAGACACTTGATTTCATTCACATACGGGATATAAAGCTAAAAGGTACAAATTAACAAAGAAAACAAACAAAAACTCAGCCAGGGACAACAGCATGGTGGTGACAAGAGGGAGGGGGGTTGGTGTAGCGAGGGGTAAACCTGGTCAAATATATGATGGCGGAAAATGTGACTTTGCATGATGGGCACGCAGATGCTATGTTATAGAATTGTTCGCTTGAAACGTACCTAATCTTTTTAACCAAATTCACAATAAATTTAATTTAAAAATAAAAATAAATAAACTAATCAAATTCAATGAGCATTATCAACATTACAAAAATATATTAGTAAGGGCACAGGATGGGGTTATCCTGAGGTGTGTAAATGGGGTGGGCGCTGCTTTCAGGAGCTATCTTCATTTTGGATAGAGCAGATTCTGCTCCCCTTTTTTCCTATTTATAGTTCCTGTTCCTTTCATCTTTGCTCTGGCCAGATATGAACATTTTTACTAGTTTAATGCCATTTTCTCTACATTTCAAAAATGTACATAGATTTTTCTTATAGTCATCATTGCCAAGTTTCTCTAAACTTGTGGCAAATTTAAAACAAAATTGAGAAATATACATGCACCTTAAATATTGCACATATTCCAAAAATTACATTAAAACTTTCCTTCTCACAGAGTTGAATTGCATTTCATTTGTTGGTAATTTTTGATTATTAAATGATACTTTGGAGAGATAATGTCAGTTCTGTTTTACTATCTAACGTTATTCTCTAGCACTGCAATTTAATCTGAGTTTCTTCAGTTGCTTTTGCACATATATGAGAGACAAAATTTAAATTAGAAATGAATCACTAAAGTATTTTTTGCATTATTACTATTACTAAGCACTACTTATGTAGTATGTGACATATAATACCTTTTAAATTTTTTAAATTTTTTAACTTAAAAAATTTAAATCAGTATTTTAAACAACAGCAAGAGACTTTTATGTAGGTAAAACTAATTATAGTATAAGCAGTTATTTCTTGGAAGTAATTCCAAGCAATTAATTTCAGGACTATCCATTCAATAGATTATTCCAAAGTTATCAATAGTCATTCACAATTAATCATTGGGTAAAATAATAACTTACAGAAAATAAACATTTTACAAGAATCACACAAACATATATATCCACACACCCACACCAGCACCCTATCAGAAAAATGGTATTCAGTTATTATTTTTCAATTTGCTAGTGAAATAATGAAAATCAGAATAGATGAATACATGAAATATTTATATACCAAGAGTTACCTTTTAATACAGCTAAGACTTTGAAGTACAAAAAGTACAACAACAAGCAATATTTTGTATCTGGGTTAATCCATTATCCTCTCAGGAATTAAACAAAACCATTAGATGTCTTCCCACACAAGACAGTCAAGCATATTTAAATAATAACACTGCCTACTTGAAAAAATGCAATTAAATTTTATTGGGATGACTAGTTTTATTTCTACCAGTTTATATAAGCTATGTGAAATAATGATATCTTTATATTAAAAAGTTTAGTATTCAAATGTGCTTTAAATTACACGAATCTTATTTGAGTTTTGGTAGCAGCATTGTTCACTTCTAATTGCTAAAATAGTGTTGTATTATTCTTATTAAAAAAGCCCAGCTCATTCTATAGATATACAGTCATCAGTGAATGACAATTTAAGGAACCCAAATGAAATTATATGCAATTAAAGGGAAATTGAAATATTAAGGAAAGAGTACACAATTTGCTTATAGCAATTTCTATTGCTATTGCAGTTGGATTGGTTAACATGCTGGATTCAGGTCATTTTCTTAGTCATCCTGATGCTCCACTGAAAAAAAAAATCTGTGCTTTTAGCTTTTCTCTGCAGTTGCCCTATCTCAAGGACTTTCAGGATATGTTTCCTAAAGTGTATAGGTATTTTAATTTTAATTTTAACTCAGTAAACACATTAGCAAAATAAATCTCTAAACAATGTTAATTTCTCAAACTAACCACAATTTCATATACAAAAAATTGGGAACACCGAAAGATGGACATGGTGATTATAAAGATGCACTGACAAGATCAATTTTGTTTTAAAAAGATGAATAAAAAGAGAAGCAATTAGTTTTGTCTACAGCTGCAGACCAAAGCAGCTGGCCGGTGTAATGCACTGCCGGTAGCGCCTGTCACACATGAACTGGGAGGAAAGGAGACACAGTCAAGGTTACGCCAGTGTTGCAATAAGAAGCTGCTTACCAGGGAGGTTGATTGAAAGAGCAGCACAAACACTGCACATAAGTTGCAGCTCCCATCTGGCCATTATTAACATTTGTTCCGAATATTCGTCCAAGCATTTACGTTTAGCCTACCTTGTCAACGTTCAGTGTCCTCAAAGAGCAGAAATTTAATTACCCAGCTCAGAGAAGAGAGAGAAAATGATTTTAAATAACTGCCTGACACAAGATGGAGCTATAGAATGCAGAACTGTTCTGCAATTTCGCGGTGAAAAAAACAGATGAAGCTCTGGGAAAGGAAGACCCTTAACACGTTGAACAGATTTGTGTCTCTTTCCTAACAAGTTTGTTTGACTCTGGTTTCATTTGAGAGATGCCTTGTTGACCTAAATTCATTATATAGGTAAAATATGAATTAGGAAAAAAAAACATGTTGGTATCTACACGAATGTAATCAAATGTTATAAATGAAGTTGCCAGGCAGCTAAAAATATGAACGTTGTGTTTAATAAATTCATATCATAGTGAAGAAAACAACTTATTTCTCAAACTGGTAACACTTCGATCACTGTTTGTGTCCTCTTGGGTGCTGCTTTATAGAAAAGCCTAATAGTTTCATTTTTTATGTTTAACTCACCTGATTTGGAAACAGTTCTAGATATTAGAAAAGGGAATAAGAAAGTAAAGATTTTGCTTCTTCTGGTGAACACCGAATGATCCAAAAGAATTCTTAATGTTACAAAATTTCTGTTAATTTTCTTTTACTTTTTACTTATTTGCATTGAATTCTGTTAAGAATATAGTTTAATTAGTCAGATGAACGTTGTTATGCAAATATTTAGTTAATTCCAAAGCCCCTTCTAGAAGTTTTGCCTGATCAGAAGCACTACCATTATTATTTGTGATATTGATAATAATATAAAGTATGACTTCCTTAAAAATTATGAGGAAAATTAATTACAGTTATATTTCACACTTTTATTTGCTTATGATTTATCAAATTATGATATTTTGTTAAAAGCAGAATATTAGTAAAATAATTGTTTCCCCTGGAATTGAATATGCTGCTCTCAGCAGAAATATCATTAAATTAGAAAACACTATGTTTGCAAAGTAAGAACAGTATTAACAAATAGGTTGACATATTTCTAAGTGGAAAACAAATAAGCAATTCTAATTTTTCTTTATTTTATAGAGGATATTATTAAAGATGAGAATGTGAAATAAAGATATTTAGAAAAAATAATTTTTCAAGAAACCATTTGAAAGCAACAATCTCTTCTATTTTTTCTGAAGTTCATGTTTATGAACTGAATGTGCTTGTGAAATCTCACTACTAGCAGGTTAAATGTCATATTTTCTATTTTGTGCATAATTGTTCCTGCTATAGTGATTGATTTTAGAACCTCATAAAAGGGAGATAAATTGTAAGGCATCTGTGAACATAAATTAACAAATATTATAAGTAACCAATGTTTTACTATCAAAATAATCTTAACATTTCATCAGAAATTTACAAGTATATATAAAATAAAATATAGCTTTCCCCATTGCATCTATTATATTTTACAGATGTTTAAAGTATAATTTTAGGTAAATTAATAAACTGTAAAAGCAATTAATAAACAGATAGCATAAAATAAACTTCATATATTTAAAATGAATATTAAGAGTGGTGAATATTACTGTATAGATACAACTTAACATGTCAAAGAATCAAGATAATGAACAATCTCATCAACTAAGTTTCTTAGTAAGTTTTCATAATCCTTCCTCCTTGAAAACCCATCCTTTAGACAACCAATTATTTTCTGTCACTGTAGATTAGTTTACATTTTCTGGAACTTCAGATTAATGAACTTTTATATCACATACTTGTTCTTCCATCTGACTTCTTTTAATCAAGATAATAACTTTAAGTTCCATCTATGTTGTAGCGTCTTATCAGTGTTTTGTTTATTTTTATGGCTGAGTAGTATTCCATTGTGTGGATCCATCACAGTTTTTTTTTTTTTTTATCTGTTAACCCCTTGATGGGCATTGGGTTGTTTTTGGTTTGGGGCTGAAAGAAAGAGCTGCTGTCAACATTTGAGTGCAAGTCTTTATATAGGCATATATTTTCATTTGTGCAGGGGTGTCTTTTCACTGTGGCATCAGGAACCACAAACTATTGCAGACTTTGAGTGAACTTGAAGGTGTGTTCCACTTCCTCTGTCTGTTGATTCTTTCCCCTGGCCTTGGTGCTTGCACATAGAATTCCATAAAATTCTCTCTGCTTCGTCCAACTCTATCTCCTCATCTTAAGGAGGCTGTGTAGTTCTATTTGGTTTCACCTCCTTTATTTCTTTTCTTACAGGGATCACTCTTTCATGCTGAAATGCCTAAAAATCATATATATATATATATATATATATATATATATATATATATATATATATATATACACACATATATATACATATATATATATCCTTGACTGGTGTGGCTCAGTTGGTTGGTAATCATCCTGCAAAGCTAAAGGTTGCTAGTTTAATTCATCAGGGCATGTGTCTGGGTTGTGCTTATGTAGAAGTAACTAATTGATGTTTCTCTCATTTTCTTTCTCCCTCCCTCCCCCTCTTTCTAAAAATAAATAAATAAAATCTTTAAAAATATAAAAATAAAAAAAATATTTGGTATATGCTGCTGTTGTTCTTGTTCTTCTTCTTCTTCTTCTTTTTTTTTGTTTTTTGTTTTTTGTTTTTTTTGTTTGGTTGTTCAGGGAGAGAGAAGGCTGAATTAGAAATGGCTGGAAGGATGCATCACATGTAAACTCTTAAAGGAGAGAACTGGAAAGTGGCATTCTCTCCAGCTTGCAATCTACCTATCTTAGGAACTTGGCAACATAGAAGTGGACTAATTCTCACTAGTCATTGCTAAATCGACAGTCAAAAATATTATCATCACTTTCTCGTTCCATTAGGGCTCTATTAGGATATTACAGTGTCCTCAGTCCCACTGAAATCCATGGTCTGGTTTCTCCTGACTTCATTGTCAAAGGGTCAGGTGGTAATTCTCATGTAATAATTAGGAAAATATGAACAGAATTTATAAATTTCTTCCAATATATTATCACTGCCACCTTCTAACTCAGGTTATACACGCACGAGTTATTATCTACTCTCAGTCTCCCTAAGGATTTCTCAGAATTTGTTGTAATATATATATATATCTTTTTTTTTTTCCCCTGAGGATAGGTTTTGGAAAAGAAAGCAGGAGCAATGCTACTTTATCATCTTGACAGCAACCATAAGCTAGTTCTTTTTCTTTTTATCACACACACTTATATTTATTTACTTATTTATTTATTTATGTATGTATGTATGTATGTATGTATTGGCAGTCCTTTACACAGGGGCTTAACTTAACACCCTTAACTTATTTTAACAAGTGTTGATTTAAATTGTTTTATTGAGTGCATGAAATATATATGATCTCACTGTGAGAGATTATTCTCATAAAGATGAGTGTGAGATGATTCCTAGTCTCATGGACTCATACCTTGGTTGAGAGACCAGCATTGATGATAAAAGGCCAAGTTATAAAATGGGAAATATGCCCTGGCTGTTGTGGCTCAGTGGATTGAGCACTGGCCTGTGAACCAAAGGGCTGCCTGTTTGATTCCCAGTAGGGCACATGCCTGGGTTATGGGCCAGGTCCCTAGTGGTGGGTATGTGAGAGACAACCACACATTGATGTTTCTCCCAGTCTTTCTCTCTTTCTAAAGCTGAATAAATAAAATATTTTTAAAAAATAAGAAATGTTAAGGAGCCATCAAATAGGTGCAAACTTTAAGGCATGTGTATCTTTATTTACTTGAGGCAATGTGACTTCAGTCCAAATGTATTTGCTGAATGGCAATAAATTTTAAAATAATAACTACATTTTCATCATTTGCATATTATATTTGTTCTGTTTCAATCTCACAGATATACATTAAAACTCACCTAGCTTTGTCTGTAAATGGTACATTACAGGTATAGCAATAATGCTTTGAGGAAATGGAAAGTGTGTGAAATCTCCATTATGATAAACTTTACCACTGAATTTTAATATTTTGAAATTTAGGTTAATTCTGTTTTTAAAAAAATAAAGAAATCAAGAAATACAAAGATTTAGGATGTCATTGATTATTGAAAACCAAATGTCAGATATTTTGTTAAGGCCTTAGTTCCTCAAGTCTTAGGATAAATGTATCATAGAAAACTGATAGATTTTGTTTTCAAATATTAATTGAAAGTTATCTCACTTTTAATTGATTTCTTATAGTAATATTAAATAATAATTAAGCAAAATGTCTTGAATGATATTAAAGAATTGTAAACTGCTTCAAAATCTATATAAATTATATTTTACTTGAATATCAATTTGGATTGAGTATGTGAGTAGGTGATTTGGAATTTGAATGTTTATAAGTGGGACTATAATTTAAAATATGAGAAAATTGGTGCCATTAGAAAAATGCTGTAGCCTTTATTATTCATATTGCCCTTAACTTATTCAAATTTATATGCTTTATTAACAGAAAAGAATGATCATGTAGTAATCTAAGAGATGAAGTGGAAATGGCACAATTAGCAAAAAAGTAACTCAGATAGAGATCATATTGAGAAATGAAATAACTTCTTTCAGTGTTAATATTCCTTCCAATAAAAAAATTTTACTGGGGAGAACCATTAGTAATATAATAAAATAAAATATATATAAATAAAATTTTAAGATATTTCTGTTACATATAATTCAATTTTAATATAAAGCCATCTTGAAATTACACAGAATAATAGAATATAATTTTTCTGTTATCTTAATTGTTAGTTAATAGAGAAATAGTTCATGTTTTACCAAAATACTGAATAGTCAATATACTTCTTTAAAATACTTAAATTTGTAAGATATATTGCAACAGGTAAATAATTAATACCTGGAGTTTTAATTTTAAACATTTGTTTTTTTTTTTACTTTACATTCAAACATAGTCATTTTATAATATTTAGTCATTAAGTTCTTTATTTACCTAGAGGAATTATTAATTTTGTTAAAATATTAGATAATTGAGAGTTCTTATTAATAAAATTAAAATAGTGACATATTAGTATCTGATTTACTAAAAGGTTTTACAGTTTTAGTAAATTTCTGTAATTTCTCTGACAATTTGACAACAAATAAACTCATTCTATTCTATTAAAAATGATATAGTGTCGATCCAGAGGAAAGCAGAAGCCTGGTGCAAACACCTTAGACCCTCAAAAAAGAATCGAATCTGCTTGTAAAACAGTTTAATGACCTATAAGGTATGAAATATTTTGAGTGGTTCCCAAATAAAATTCCCTTGCAAAGATGGCAGAAGGCAGAAGAAAAGCATGACTTCTGCTATTTAAATGCACTGTCATTTTTAGACTCCTCTAGTACCAGTAGCTCAGTGGCAGTCTCTCAAACCTGAAATGATTTATGCCTTTTTGATCAGGTCCATACAAACACTGTGTATGGAGACTTCAAGCTGGTGTTCACCTTCCTTCAATTTCTTCCTTCAAAGCGGGTCATGGTACAGTTAAATGGGCAGTGCCAGCAGTAGTGGATTGGATGCGGCAGGCTTCAAACACTACAAAAGCAGTGCCCATTCTCCCAGCATTTCTCCAGGGACTGGCTGGGATGGTTCGTTTCTGGAACTTGACAGACCTCTGTTCTTTTTTCCCTGCCAGTCTTGGAAGATTGACTCAAAAGTTCCCTTAGAAGCTTTGCTGTATCTGTAGTCATTGCATTTTATCTCTTGGGACTCCTCCACAAACTGGCGATTATTTTTTTAGGGAACAGAATGAATAACTGTTCATTGTGTGTGTTGTCTGTGAGTATATTTTAATGAAAATGAAAGTAAAGGCAAAATCTAAACATGAGAAGAAACTCTCTGTGATATTATGTGATGTATAGGACTCACATTTCAATAGTACAATCAACAATATCGGTTAAATACCTAGTTTGAGACAAAGTACTGGAGTTCTGAATGCCAGAGGTAGAGCGATGAATAAAACATTGTCCTGTTCTGAGAGAGCTCATCTCATAATTACCTTCAGCACTGCTGTTATTGACATTCATGTTGTACTAATAGATTGTGTATGTGTATGTGTTTTTAAGTAAGCCTACTGTAAAAGCAACATGAGAGCATAATAAAAATCAAATTAACCACTGTAGAATTGTCCAAAATAGAAGAGATTTCTCACTTTCACACCTTCAATATCTTTATGTGAATTGCTCTCATTACTGAATGAAATAGCAAGGCAATGACTCTGTAGGATTAAATAGCCACTTCAGTTCCATAGTTGGTGGGCCAAATGTGCAATACTTCATCAATAAGTCTTTAGTGTTTTCCTTTTAACTTTACTATTACAAAATGCAATGCCTCAGACAAGAGTTTGATCTCCAAAACATATAAAGAACTCACACAACTCCATCAGGAAGACAAACAATCCAATTAAAAAATGGGCAAAGGACCTGAACAGACACTTCTCCAAGGAAGGCATACAGAGGGCCCGGAGACATATGAAAGGATGTCTCTGATGGTGTCACTAGCCATCATAGAGCTGCAAATGAAAACCACAATGAGAAACCACTTCATACTGGTCAGAATGGCCGTCATAAACAAATCAACAAACTAGTGCTGGTGAGGTTGTGGAGAAAAGGGAACTCTAGTACAGTGTTGCTGGGAATGCAGACTGTGCAGCCACTGTGAAAACAGTATGGGATTTCCTCAAAAAATGTAACTGCCTTTTGACCCAGCAATTCCACTGCTAGGATTATAACCTAAGGATTCTGAAACAGCAATTCAAAGGGACCTAGACACTCCAATGTTCATAACAGCACAATTTACAATAGCCAAGTGATGGAAGCAACCTAAGTGCCCATCAGTAAATGAGTGGGTCAAAAAACTGTGGTACATTTACACAATGGAATTCTATGCAGCAGGAAGAAAGAAGGAAGTCCTACCCTTCATGACAGCATGGATGGAACTGGAGAATATTATGCTAAGTGACACAAGCCAGGCAGTGAAAGACAAATACCATATCTCACCTATAAGTGGAACTTAATCAACAGAACAAACAAGCAAGCAAAACAGAACCAGAGACATGGACATAAGGAACAAACTGACAGTGACCAGAGGAGAGAGGGGAAGGGATAGCAGTGGAAAGAAAGGAAAGGGTCAAATCAAGGAACATGTATAAAGGACCTGTGGACAAAGACAAAAGAGGGGAGGATTGAGGGTGGGAGATGGGGGAGGGGTAGGGCAGGGGAGAGTAATGGGGGAAAAATGGTGGCAATGGTAATTGAACAAAAACAAGAAAGTAAAGAAATGTGCTATGTTTTCATCTGTGTAGGTAAATTTTGAGACTATTACATCTTAGGTCAATGTCAGAAAGGCAAAATTAGCCTAAAAAAGTCTTTATTTATAATTTTGGATTATATTGTCATTGGTTTATTGATTTACTTATTCAGAAAAATAATCATTAAATATTCACTATAAAAAAAAAAACTATATACTGCTATAGCCACGGGGGATACAAAACACACAATAGGCAATGTCCAAATTTTCATAGATTTTTCATTCTGGTTAGACAAAAAATAAGAAAACAATACACAATAATTTGTAAAACGGAGATAAACGCCATGAAGAGAAATGAAACTACGCTGTTTGATACAGGTGGTCAGTAAAGTTCCCTCAGATAGATGGCATTTCAGGTGTCATTTCAAGGAAGAAAAAGAGGCAGCTGTAAGAATGGATACTTGAAAGAACTGACTCCAGAGATAAGGACACGTCAAAGGTAAAGACTCTGTGCCAGGGCGTTATATTATATTTAAAGATATGAAGGATGTCAATACAACTGTCCAGGACTTAACATACGGGCAGGGTGGTAGGAGGTGAGGTAAGAAGGGTAGTGGAAAGCCAGATCATGTAGGTCACTGTAAAGACTTGTACTCTGAGTGGAAAACAGTAATGTAATCTGACATAAATTTTTGAAATTGTACTAATTGCATTTCTTATTAAAATTTTTCTAGATGTCCCATATATTTGAACCATTTCTAATGTTGTTGTGTTGATTATGTTATCTGAAGTAAGGCCAGAAGAACATGTGTGTGCGCAAGTAATAGACACATTTATTAAAAGGAAGAATGATCAGGAGCATAATGAAACCCTTGGCCACAACCTGGGATCCTAAGAGGACAGATTCAAAACCCTGTCTGTTCTTGGTGCCCCTAATCTTGGTAAACGTTATTGTGAAGAAGCAGGAAAAGAGATTAAGAAGGTAAACTTACATTTTTCAAAGAAAAATATCTTAAATACATTTTTAGATAAATGACTTAAAACTGAGAATGGGTAAAATATCCAATTCTTTTAATATGAGAACAAGGAGGGATAAACTTAAAATCAATGAAAAATAATTTTGGCAAATGTTATTTATTATTTTTTAAGATTTCATGTATTTATTTTTAGGAAGAAGGGCAGGGAAGAAGAAAGAGAGGGAGAGAAACATCGATGTGTCATTGCCTCTCGTGCATCCCCCACTAGGAAACTGGCCTGCCAGCCAGGCATGTGGCCTGACTGGGAATTGAACTGGTGACCCTTTGGTTCGCAGGCCTGTGCTCAATCCACTGAGCTAAAGCAGCCAGGGCACCTTTGGCCAATTTTAACTAGCAATATTTCAAAAGTACTTTTTTGATGTTTACTAATAAAATGTACTGTACTAGTTTATTTTTCTTCAATAATGTTTTCAAATTAAAACATACAAAGAAAGGAATTCTTAAAAATCTATCAAATCCTAAAAAAATAGTGCATCATTAGATCGTCCTTCATACATTCAAATCACAGCCAGGAAAAGTCACAGTGCTCTTGTCTTCTGTACATATGTAATTAAAATAAATTCAATAAGGAATTCATTTAGAACCAACTTAAAAAGAAACAAGCAGACTCTAAAGATGTTGAAACACCCTCAAGCTCTATTTTAATGTTTTAAATTCAATATACATGAATTTTAATTAAGTTAAAAATAAAAATTTACAATGAATTTTGATTCATTAATAGCAAAATGCTAGAATGCACTAACAACTCAGGATTTATATTACATCACTGCGTTCTTCAATATTAATTGAATTATAAACTTAAGAGTATGTGGTAAACTATAACTCTAACCTCCTGCTGATGGGTCTTTAGATAATCAAAGCTCAATCATTGCATGCCAAGTCATTAGGCATTTCTAAAATACTTCAAAGGCAATTTAGATAAATACATGGTTGGCTTAACCAGGTATATGTAAATTATGTATCATAATGAAATATAAAACAGCCACAAAGTTAACAAACATGCAAATTTGGTGGGGGAGGATCAATTTAATGAAACATATTTGTTTCTTTTTATTAATGTTGTTTCTGAAGCTGACCTTTGTGGAAATTTAGATCTTTAGTTAAATCAAGAATTTATATATGTAGATGCTTTAATCTTCATTAAACTCCTCTGATGTTAATACAATACATACCTCTCTCTACATACACAACCCACAAGAATTTATAGACTTCGAGAAAATATATTTAAAAATAAAGGAGAAAAGAAAGAAGATACCAAACTTCTACTAAAGATGATAATACTGATAAATAGAATGCCAAAACTAAATTCCTATAGCTCATATCCTCTCTTGATTTGGTAGCCATGTTGTTACTGTGAGACACACAGAAAATAAACATATATGTATATATAATGTATATTTTGTATATGCATACACATGTGCACACATGTATGTATGTATGTATATAGCATACATAATTTATATATGAGTATATATAATTGGAGCAGAAAAATAACTTCATTAAGCTTTGTCTAAAAAGGAAAATTCCACTTTATTGAATGTATACTACTTTCATGTGCAATGGACACAGAGCAGGCATGGTGCCTGCTTATATAGGCAAAAAAATAAGACAAAATGGATGTGGATATTGATGTGGCCACCATTTATTAGCTCAAATTATATAACCAGCCTTTCAACTCAGCTCTCTTATGCATTAGACATTTCACTGGAAAGACTAATTTTTTCCCAGTGTTTATATAAACCAAACATGTTTTCAAGCTATTACACCCACCTAAATAATAAAAATCAAAACTCTGAATAAACTGAAATGTGTTTTATATTGAAACAAAAGTTCATACATATTTTAGATGAAAACATCTTTGGGGCAATAGGTTAATTAGATCTCTGTTGAGTGTTTTGTTTGGGATATAGATACACATGTCTGTGTGTGTCTGTGTGTGTATAGCATAAAGTCCAGCTAGCTTATGCAACATATCGATAAAAGAATAAATAAAACAGGAAAGGTTAAGGGGCAAGGTACTGAGAAAGCCACTGACAAAAGTCTGCAAAAATTTTACAGATATTCTAAAAATAGTGATTCCACATTAATTCATTTTATTATTTCTCTATTTTAATTTTATTGTATTTCTTCCACTACCATATACTCACCTGTACCTTCTTCCACCTCTACCCAACCCCCTCTGCAATCACTGCATTGTTGTCCCTGCCCATGAGCACTTTTTCTTTTTTGCTCAATCCTTTCATCCCCCAACACTCTCCTGATAGCTGTCAGTCTATCTCCAAATTCCTTTCTATCTGCTTGTTAGCTCAGTTTGTTCATTGGCTTCCACATATGAGTGAAATTATATGGTACCTGTCTATAACTGGCTTGTTTCACTTGTAATGTTCTCTAGACCCATTCATACTGTCACAAAGGGTAAAATTCTCTTCTATCTTTATGGCTGAGTGGTATTCCACTGTGTACATGCACCATAGTTATACTGTCATGTACTGGCAGGCGCATGGGCTGCTTCCAAATCTTGGCTATTGTAAATAACGCTACAATGAACATAAGGAAACATATGTGCTTTCAAAGCAGTTTCTCGGGTTTCTTCAGATGAATTCCCAGAAGTGGAATCGCTGGATCTTAAGGCAGTTCCATTTAAAATTTTTGAGATAACTGCATAGTGCTTTCCACAGTGGCTGCACCAATCTGCATTCTTTTTTTTTTCCTTTATTTATTTATTTTCAGAGAGAGGAGAAGGGAGAGAGAAAGAGCAATGTATGGTTGCCTCTCACATGGCCCTCACCGGGGACCTGGCCCGCAACCCAGGCATGTTCCCCAACTGGGAATAGAACCGGGACCCTCTGGTTCCCAGCCCGCGCTCAATCCACTGAGCTACACCAGCCGGGCCCAATCTGCATTCTTAACAACAGTGAAAGGGGGTTCCTGTTTCTCCACATCCTTGTCAGCACTTGTTCACTGATTTATTGGTGATAGCCATTCTAACAGGTGTGAAGTGATATCTTATTGTGTTTTTAATTTTCATCTCTCTGATGATTAGTGACTCTGAACATCTTTAATATATCTTTTGGCCATCTGTATGTTCTCTCTGGAGAAGCATCTGTTCAGATTGTTTGCCCATTTTTAAGTGGATTGTTTGTTTTTTTGGTGTTGAGTTTTATAAGTTCTTTACACATTTTGGATTTTAACTCCGTATCAAATGTACCAATGATTATGTTCTCCCTTTCAGTGGGCTGTCCTTTAATTTTGTTGGTGGTATCTTTTCTTGTGCAGAACCTTTCAGTTTGATGTGCTCCCTTTTGTTTATATATTTTTTTGTTTTCCTTGTCAGAGGAGATATATCAGAAAAAAATGTTGCATTGACAAATGTCCAGGATTTTACTGCCTATGTTTTCTTCTAAGATTTTTATGGTTTTGGGTCTACATTTAAGTATTTAATTCATTTTGAGTTTATTCTTGTGTGTGGCATAAGAATATGGTCTAGTTGAAATTTTTTGTATGTATCTGTCCAATTTTCTCAACATCATTTATTGAATAAACTATTTTTAGCTCATTGTTAGTTTTTGCCTCCTCTATCAATTATTAACTGACTATAAATTTGTGGGTTTATTTCTTGTCTTTCTATTCTGCTCTATTGATCTATATGGCTATTTTGGTGTTTTTTTTTTTTTTTTTTTTTTTTTTTTTTTTTTTTTTTTTTTTTTTTTTTTTTTTTTTTTTTTTTTTTTTTTTTCTGTCATGATGTTTTGATTACTATGGCCTTATAGTAGTTTGATATTAGGCAGAGTGATTTCTCCAACTTTGTTCATCTTTCTCAAGACCTCTGTTACTATTTGGGGTCTTTTCTGGTCCCATATAAATTTTTGGAATATTTGTTCTAGTTCTGTGAAATGCATCATTGGTATATTGTTAGGAATTGTGTTAAATCTCTGGATTACTTTGTGTGGTATGGACATTTTAATGACGTCAATTTTTCCTATCTGTGAACATGGCATGTGTTTCCACTTATTTCTATTTTCTTCAATATCTTTCTTCAATATATTCTAATTACCTGAGTACATGTACTTCACATACTTGGATAAATTTATTCCTAAATATTTCATTCTTTTTGAAGTAATTTTGAATGGGATTGTTTCCTTAGTTTTCCTTTCTGGTAGTTCATTATTGGCATGTAAAAATGCAACTGATTTCTGGATATCAATTTTATATCCTGCTACTTTACTGAATTCATTTCCCAGTTCTAGGAGTTTCTTGGTGGAATCTTTAGGGTTCTTTCTATACAGAATCAAGTCATCTGCAACCTACCAGCTGGCTTTTAATAGAATTCCCATAGTTCTGCTTGATAATAGCTTGATATTATAAAGCCATTGATAATATTTTCTTTATGCTTGATAATATTTCTATTTAAAACCTTCCTAATAAAATATGCAGTACATAAACATAGATATACAAAATCAAGTAATAATGAAATTATCTTGTTACATATTAATTTATGAAAATGCTATTTGATTCTATTCATGTAAATTTCACATTTTTCAATTTTACAAATTGAGATTCTTTCTTTAGCTTTTTATCAGATATGTATATCTGGCAGTTGTTATAAAATTTGACAAATATTCAGATAAGAATTCACAATACTTTAATCATAATACATATTTAATAGTGTAGGTTCAGTGTATTTTTTCAGTATAATTACTAGACTTTTTAACAATTATGTGTAATGTTAATTTTCTTCTTTATGCATATCTATTTTTTAAATTTTTTCTTCTTTATGCATATCTATTTTTTAAATTTTCATATCTATTGAATATGTGATGTATTGCCTATTTGGCAAAAAAATTTAATGAGTCATTTAAATTTAAAAATAAGTTTTACATCTATATCTATATATCTCTCTATATCTATATACAGATATATACATAGTATATACATTGTATATACTATATACATTGATATATATTGGTATATCTATATATAGATATACATACACATCTATATATATCTATATCTATATAGAGATATATCAATGGATAAGGTGACTAAATTTTTGGATTTCATGAGAATCCATAAACCATGTCTTCAAACTGTCTTATATGTTATAAGAAATGTCTTGAAAGTGGTTAATATAACTTTTTAAACTACACATTTCTTACTAGTATATTCTATGTAAACATATTACCTATGTTTACTATGTGTTGTACCAATTCGTTCTTAGTTTGGATTTTTAAAAAATCAGCCTTAGATGAGAAAAGAACTTTAGTTACATCAAGTTACCTAAAACTAGTGATACTTAATGCATGTGTGGGGTTTATATGTATGTATATGTGTGTATAGATATATGCATATACATACATAGAAATACACATATATAGAAACATATTTGCCTCTTTTTATCAATTTTAATAATAGGAATGCCATTTAATCTATTTTATAAACAATGGTGCAGTAAACAGGGAAATTGAATGACAAGCAAAATACAACATTTAAGGATGAATAGGTGAAGAAACTATTTGGTTTCTTAAAAAAAGATTAGGATAATAAGAAATGAAATAAAACCTCATAAAATATTTGCCAAAATTTAAACTATCTTTAAAATTATATTATTTATTTTTTTTATTCTTGTTCAATTACAGTTGTCCCACTTTTTCCTCCATAGCTCTCCCCCACCCCGTCCACCCCTGCTTCCATAGTCAATCCCTACCCTGTTGTCCTCTAAACAAGTTCCTTGACTAGACCCTTCCCCTTCTTTCCCCCACTACTCTTCTCCCCTCTTGCCTCTGGTCACTGTCAGTTTGTTCCTTTCTTCCATGTCTCTGGTTCTATTTTGCTTGTTTTGTTCATTGGACTCCACTATAGGTGAGATCCTATGGTATTTGTCTTTCACCTCCTGGCTTACTTCACTTAGCATAATACTCTCCAGTTCCATATATGCTGTCTCAAAGGGAAGGGGTTCCTTCTCTTTTAATAAAGAATTCTTTTCCATAAAAAATTCTGTTCTCAATAGATTTTAGTATTTATGCCTTATGCATTGCTCTTTGTCATATATAGCTATGGCATAGGTAACCAACATAATTGCTAAAGTTGAAGTAACTCAAATCAAATGGTCTAAACCTTTGGCCTCTGTATACATCTTCTTCCCCAACTCCCCTACATCAGAGTTGTTTGTGAAATGCAGAATCCTGTGAATTACATAAAATAAAGAACAGTCTTTTTGACATGGAGGCAAGACAGATTCTTATGAATACATAAATATAAAGATCTGCTTATGTATGTGATTCAATTTTAAAATGTTAATAAATGTTATTTGCTTTCCTTTTATCATGTTGTGGTAATATATTCAAATACCTTGATATAATTCATGCTATTTATCATAGATTTAAATGTATTTCTTAATATTTCTTTCTGAATGTAGAAGTACATTATATGAATAATTCAGTATTTTCAATTATCTGTAGATCTATTACATTAACACCAAGAAGCAGTCACCGATATTTTTAAAAATGTATAAATGATATTAAACTTAAATCAGTTAAGTTGTGGCATAAATCTTATATATCACTGACATTCTATTACCAAGAATAGGATCTCTTTGTTATCACAGTGCAAGGTTTGGGATTCTCTGATTTATCTAAACTATCTGTTCAATCCTTTTTAATCAATGACAAGACATTAATGTATGGATTTTTTTATTGTCATTCTATTACAATTGTCCAAATCTTCCACCCGTTGCTCTCCACAGCCCTGCCCCACCCCCCAGTCAATCCCCACCCTGTTGTCAATGCCCATGGGTCATTTATGCCTGTTTTTTAACTAGACCCTCTCCTTCTTTTGCTGTATCCCCTTTCCCCTTCCCTGCTGATTACTGCCAGTCTGTTCCTTGTTTCCATGCCTCTGGTTATTTTTTGCTCATTTATTTGTTTTATTCATTAAGTCCTCTTCCAGGTGGGATCAAAGGTGTTTGTCTTCAACCTCCTGGCTTATTTCACTTAGCACAATTCTCTCCAGTTGTATCTATGCTATTGGGAAGGGAAGGAGTTCCTTCTTTCTTTCTGCTGCATAGTATTCCATTGTGTAAATGTACCATAGTTTTTTGATCCTCTAATTTACTGATGGGCACTTAGGATGTTTCCAGCACTTGGCTACTGTAAATCATGCTGCTATGAACATTGGAGTGCGTAGGCTGTTTTGAATGGGTGTTTCAGAATTCTTACAGTATAATCCAGCAGTGGAATTGCTGGGTCAAAAGGCAGTTCCATTTTTTCATTTTTTGAGGAAATTCCATAATGTTTTCCACAGTGGCTGCACCAATCTGTGTTC
This sequence comes from Micronycteris hirsuta, assembly GCA_004026765.1. NCBI lineage: Eukaryota > Metazoa > Chordata > Mammalia > Chiroptera > Phyllostomidae > Micronycteris > Micronycteris hirsuta. Next base: position 79,749 of record PVJI01007114.1, read on the forward strand.
CCACCAGCAGTGTACCAGGGTTCTTTTTCTTCTACAACATTACCAGCACTTGTTGTTTCTTGATTTGTTAAAGATAGCTGTTCTAATTCATGTGAGGTAGTATTTTATTGTAGTTTTAATTTGCATCTTTCTGATGGTTAGTGATGCTGAGCACCCTTCATATGCCTATTGACCCTCTGGTACTTGGTCTATTTTTTTTTAATTGTATTGTTTGTCTTCTTGGTGTTGAGTCAAATGACTTCTTTATGTATTTTGGGGATCTCGTCTTGTTCTGAGGTTTCATTGGCAACTATGTTTTCCAATATGGTTGATTTCTTTTTCATTTTGATAATGTTTTCCTTAGTTGTGCAAAAGTTTTTTATTTTGATGTAGTCCCATTTATTTATCCCTTCCTTTATTTCCATTGCTTTAGAGGATATATAAGTGGAAATATTGCTGTGTGGGATATCTGAAGTTTTGTTTTTTTTTTTTAAGAATTTATTTATTTATTATTTTCAGAGAGAGAGGAAGGGAGGGAGAAAGAGAGGGAGAGAAAGAGCAATGTATGGTTGCCTCTCACGTGGCCCTCACTGGGGACCTGGCCTGCAACCCAGGCATGTGCCCTGACAGGGAATCGAACGGGGACCCTTTGGTTCCCAGCCCGTGCTCAATCCACTGAGCTACACCGGCCAGGGCTAGATATCTGAAGTTTTACTGCCTATGTTTTCTTCTCTGACTTCTATGGTGTTACAGCTTATGTTTAAGTCTTTTATCCATTTTGAATTTATTCTGGTGCATGTTATAAGTTTTCTTTTCTTTTTTAATGTACCAGTTCAGTTCTCCAAACACCATTTGTTGAAAAGG